>WBMY01015175.1:161364-174616 GCA_013397315.1 Donacobius atricapilla
TCCGCTCCGCTCCCCGGGCCGTGCTCCCGCGGCCCGCGCAAGGCGCGGCTTGATCAGATCAGCCCGCTGCCCGGCCCTTGCAGGCGTTTCGTGCTCCACAGGGCAGGGACCCCGACAAACCACACCACATCGTAGCTTCTCAGCTGCCACGTATGCACGACATGTAACTTCAGCTGTTCTTAAAAGCATCTTATGTTGAGCCCCTCCTAAGGCTTTTCCTCCAACCTGTTTCGCTGGTTAAGGACAGTGAAGTGCTGGAGATGTGGGGTTATGAGTACCAGACTGGGGGAAGAGACTTAGCAAGTTTCCTCTTGCTGCACTGTAACTTAATTCATAACCTGTCTGCTGCAGATGGACAGCATACTTTCTTTGTAACAGCAGTGTTAGACTAAGATTAAGCAAATTAGACTGCTCTAACAGAGCAGAGGTGAGAAAGATGCCTCCTTGTGAGATGATTACCAAAAATAGGATTTTGCTTTAGCCCAAAAGAACTATGGGGTAAACGAAGGGAAAGTGTTAATTCTGGTTTCTACTTCTTGTTACCTATGGCTTAGGTATTGTTTATTTGATCTGTTCTGTTGGGAACGAATAAAGAAGAAATGTTGAATACATAACCAAAAAAGGACAATGAGAGAGGAAAGAAGGGTAGGTAGTGGGGAGAGAGTGTTAAGTCCCCAAGTACCAACCAATGGAAAAGGGGACAGGGACCCTGCCCTGGCAGCTGATGAAAGGGTACAAAAAGGTTGCCATTGAAGGGAAGTGTTTTCACCTGCCAGAGGAAAGGAACACACCTGACTCAATTGACTCGTTCATATGAATATTTTTGCTTTGAAGATGTTGTCCCCTCTCAGTTCTATGGAAAAGTGAGTTACTTCTCAAATCCCTGAAGGAAAGAAGCCAGTAAAACCCCATTACTGTCCCATGTCTTTCAGTAAGGATTTCATGGCTTTACATACGTGTGTGTTCATTTCTAAAACTTGAAACTCTTCATTGTTTCTGCTTTGAGTGGCTGATGACATGAAAAACAGTCTATGCAAGGAAGCAGGGACTGAAGTCCACAACTCCAAAATTACAGAGAGAACCTGCTAGTTATGGTGTGATCAGGACTTTAGAAATCAAACTTACCAGAAGGAAAAGAGGCACAAGTTGATGGGGGTGCAGCCAGGTTAGGGATGGCTTGCCACCATCTTCTAGCACCTCTACTCCACATCCAGCCCCAGGATACTTTACTGGAAGCATACATAAGGATTGCTTTACTTCAGTTGCTACATTCACTCACCACTGAATATACCAAGCTATCCACCTGCATGTTAACCTAGAAAAGAATACAAACATAGGTGCACCTGCAGCACCTGTAGACCTAGGATGTCAATGCCAAATACTGACAACTGAAAGAGATATGAAAATTATTATCTAAAGGTTTTCCTACACTTCTGCTAGCCAGACATCAAACTTTAAAGCACTGAAATGGATATGTACTAGACTTGAATACTGTCACTAAAAACTAAGAGTAGATTTTATGCCAAGGTTAGTGGTTTTGAACCCATAAAAAACTATAGTGCCATGAGAAATTGTGCTCCTTCAATTCCAAGCAACTGGTTCACAGTACCAACCCCACTCCCAAAAATGAATTCTGTGTGAAATCTAAGTGATATTGCCTGATGAAGGAACACAATTAAAAGAAGAACACTGATTTCCTAAAAGACAAAACAAGGTTCGTGTCTATTAACATAAACAAAATAAAAAATAAAAATAGTTAAGTAAGCAGCAAGGAAACTGGAAGTTTGGAGTTTGCATGAACATGCTCCTCATTATTACCCGTTATCATTCTAAGTATTGAAAACCAGTAAATCCCAGTAGTCAGGAACACAGATTACTCACGTAGTACTTTAAGGGCAGACCAGACAGCACTCCATGCTTTTCAGTCACTATTGTTAAAGATTTTAGGTAGAACTTGCAAAACTGTTCTAGCTGTTTCTACCACTGATACCTGCCTTTCAATGAGCACACATGAGCAAATGAAATTTGCAAGAAGTTCCTATTACATCTCAAATTCCAGGCCTAGGGGAAAATTCAAGCCATAGAACAGGTTAAGAACGAAGTTCTACCCTAATGTCATCAACAGGCTTTGGCACATCTCTTTCTGATGTATTCATACTGATCCAGCCCTACCTGAAGTTAAAATAAACCATTTCCCTACCATTCAAACAACAGATTAAAATTCCATCTACATGTGCACTGAAAGTGACAGAATCACACAAAAACTGAGTTTTGATATTTAACTTGAGTATTTTCTCACTGGTGTGCACTTTACTCATTACATTAACTTAATTTGAATTAATTCCTCTTTAGAAGTATTACTTATTTTCTAGAATATTATAATTCATAAATACATAGGCATCATTAAAAAATTAAACTTTTTCAATATATGAAAGCATGCACTTCTTGAGTCATTCTGCTGTGTGCTGGGAATTTATGGAAATCTTAAATGGAGATTAAGCAGGAAGAGGAAAAACTACGTACTCAAGTGTTATCAATGTATATGCTGTTTTCTTTGTATTTCCAAGGATGTGAGATTGGACATTACCTTAAATAAGGACAACGACACATTAAAATTACACAACAACCACTATTTTCTGGTAAATAAAAACTGAAAACTGTTGACTGCTGATAGTAGTGGACATACAACTGTAGTGGGCTGGTGCTGGCCAGACACCAGGCAGCCACCAAAGCCCCTCATTCACACTCCTCTGCAGCTGGGCAGAGGAGAGAAAATATAGTCAAGGGTTCATGGGTTGAGATAAAGAGCAGGAGGTATCATTCATCAAATACCATCATGGGCACAACAGGCACAACTTAGAGATTAATTACATTTATCATTAAGCAAAATTAGAGCAGGACAATGAGCAGTAAAATAAACCCTTAAAAACACCTTTCCCCTACCCCTCCCTCCTTCCCAGCTCCACCTCCTACCCCAGTGCACAAGGAGAGAGGGAATGGGGGTTATGGTCAGTTCATGACCCGGGGCTTCTCCCAGTGCTCAGGGAGAGGGGTCCTTCCCCTGCTGCACTGGGGGGTCCCTCCCATGGGAGACAGATCTCCATGAATTTCCCCAGTGTGAGTCCATCCCATGGGAAACAGTCCTCCCCAGACTACTCCATGGGCTGCAGTCCTTCCAGGACAGGCTTCCAGCTTGGGAGCGGGGCCCCTCTCTCCAGGGGTCTCCCACGGGGTCACAGCCTCCTCTCAGGCATCCATCTGCTCCAGCGTGGGCTCCTCCATGGGCTGCAGGTGGATCCCTGCATGCCCCATGGATCTCCATGGGCTGCAGGTGGATCCCTGCATGCCCCATGGATCTCCATGGGCTCCTCCATGGGCTGCAGGTGGATCCCTGCATTCCCCATGGGTCTCCATGGGCTCATCCATGGGCTGCAGGGGAATCTTGGCACCTGGAACACCTCCTGCCCCTCCTGTTTCAGTGACCTCAGTGTCCACAGGGTTGATCTTCTCATATATTCTCACTCTGTTCTTCTTTGGCCATAATTGCAACTGGACAATAACTTTTTCACCATTTCTGGTTGGCCCAGCCTTCGCCAGTGGCACATCCATCTTTGGAGCCACCAGGGATTGGTTCAGCCAAACATGAAGCTTCTCACACAAGCCACCCCTGCAGCCACCAAAATTCAGACCATGTAAATCCTTAAGAAGTTATGTAACTCTGAAATAAAACTTTAAAACTAAATTGTTTGAAAAATATTGCATGTACAATCCTGAAAATGTCCTCCTCCTATGTCTTCAGTCATCAAGCCTATTCAGCAACACAGTTTAAAAGACAGAACTTCGACAGAGAGGCTTATTTTGAAAGTCACTACTATAAGAAGTTACTAGGAAAACAGGTCATGTCTTTCAATTTCACAACTGTGACAATTTGTTGTGATCAGTGTCAGCAATTCCTATTTGTTTCAACGACCTCTGTAACACCATTAGTTTTGTTCTCTTCTAAACATGTATCTTTTTTCTTAGTAAAAGTAGCAAACAGTGTATCCATCATTCCCAAAACTTCTAGTAGTTCTTCTTGATAGTCAATTTCTTTTCCGATGGCTTCCTGGAGTTTCAAGAACTGTCTATCAACTATCGCTGACTGCCCAACCACAGGCTGATAAATGTCTGTAAAGAAAAATATCAGTTAAGAATCCATAGATGTATAAAAGGTGAAAAATTTATTACTTAGTTAGAGATACATTTAAGGATTCTAGGACAAGTCCAACATTCTGAAAAAATAAGACAACTTTAATACTGAAAACACTGAAAGCAGTGGTTGTGTGTACTTACAGCAGCAGTATGTCAAACTAACAGAAGAAGAAGTTTTTATGACCTCAAATACATATTTTTACCTCACTGAATAAGAGGAAGCTATTTGTACTATGAAAACACAGATACAAAGGTACTTAAGAGACCACAAGGAGCTTCATGCAGCCTGTGCAAATCGAATCCTGACTATGGCCGAAGTTATCAGGAAACATCTCTTTTTTGGATCATTCTCTTGACATTAAGTCCACACATACAAACAAAGCCATAAAGGCTTTGTAGCACCCTCAATCTTATTTGCAAGCTAGCTATAAGGCTTTGAGAATCTTTTTTGTGTTGTCTTACCAGCGATCATATCAGCAACAGTCACCAGCACAGAAGTAAATCGAGGCTCAATCACACGCCTGCAAAATTAGAAGACATTCCAATTTTACTGGTTTTGTCAACTCCTCTCCACCACCAACAAGCAGCTTTCTCACAAAGGCATACAGACAAATTTTTCTTGAGACATCACAGAACAGCAGTCAGAGATGCAAGTCAAAAAATCCCACATATGTGGTATTTACCCTCTTGCTTTCAGGAAGGTAGTGGGGGTTGGAGGAAGGTCAAAAAGCCACAAGTACATAAAAACACAAGTTTCATCAAGGAGACAGAAAATAACAGACTAAGGGTAAAGTGTCTGGCAAAGAAGTAGAATACCTCATACTATCAGCAAACCTGTGCTGTGCTAACAGGTAACCTGTCTCAAACCTATCCCAGTACCCTTGTATGGAAAATGGAAAAGGCCATGTGAGATTTCAGGAGCACCAGCATTCTGCACATATTCTGCTGAAAGTCTGTGGCAAGTTACTAGGAAGTGGAAGCATGAAAATAGTCAGAGGGAACTCATGTTAAAATACTACCTTGCCACAAAGGTAAGCAGGAGATTAACTTGCTTCTCATCTCGGCCTGCAAGAGCACTTCTCAGTGTTCCTCTGCGATGAAGCTCCTGCATGATTGCAACCGTGACTTCAGGAGTATGAAGCATGATGGGTGGCTGGACACATGGAAAAAGAGTTTAGAACCACAGCAAGATCTCTACACACAACACAGGGATGGTGTCAGCAAACAGAACCCAACTTAGATTCCTTTTTAGTTATACACTGAAATAAAATTAGTATGAGTGACAGGGAAAATTAACATCAGGTGACAGCACAAAACTCTGGCAAGAAGAAAAACTAATGCCTCACCTCCAGTACTGCATCAAGAGCCTTGGAAGACTGAAAGCTCCTCAGCAGCTTATCGTATTTTCTCAAAACACGTTTTACAGGTTTACTGACACAGAAATCTTCCTAGAATTCAATAAAAGAGTTCAGAGTAAGACAACTACACACACACACAGAAAATGGATTAGATATATTACCGTTAATTATTTTATATATTCCCTCACTTCCCTTTCTCCAATTTAGCACATTCCAAGAAACCAATTTTTCAGAAATGTTTCAGCACACATTTTCTTACCACATCATACCTGTTTTGGCATGTAAGTCCTTCCTTTCACAAAGGTTCTATATGCTGGTTGTCTCTTCTTTTGAGAGCTTTCATTCTTTTCTTCCGGTTTTCTGTGTTTAATATTTAGCACCCCATTGGTCATGCCTACAACTAAGGTTTCATCTTCAGGCTAGCACAAAGAAATCAGAGAGTTAGGACACAGCGTTTTATTTGTAGTCTATCATGCATGTATGTGCTCCATCATACACATTTTTATATTTTTAAGCTTCATGATAAGGTTCAAATGATAGTATCATGGAAGGCACGTCTTTGAATGCTTTGTTCAAAGCAGGGACAGCTTCAAGGCTGTGCTCATCAAGAAACATTATAGACTGACTAGTGTATCAAGCTCAATTATGCATTAACACGCTTCTGTAACTATAAGCTTTTGTTTTTTCCAACAGCATACAACAACCTTTGGCTACTAGGTACCATACAGAAGGAATGAGAAAGCAAAGCTATCATGGAACTGCAGGAGTTTGAGGAACAACCGAAAGTTGTTCAAAACACCAGTCACGGTATATGTAATTTCACTAATATAATGAAGTGGGTATAAAATTCACCCAGAAGAATTGTGGATGCCCCATCCCTTGAAGTGTTCAAGGCCAGATTGGATTGGGCTTGGAGCAACCTGGTTTAGCAGTTTCTTTGCCCAGAGCAGGGAGGCTGAAACTAGATGACCTCTAATATCCCTTCCAACCCACGCCAACTCTATGATTCTATGATAAAAGCCTACAGAATTATGACAGGTATAGATGGAGATCAGCTGGTGAATGGCTCTTTTAAGGGCATTAATTGAAGCTTATGAAGATTGAAGTGGAACAACAGGAAGCAATTCTGCACAAGAGTATCAGAAACGTGGAACTCCTTGTCAAGGAATCTAGGCAAGGTTTCAAGTTTAATCAAGGTCAAGGAGAGACTGAACAGGCTTATGCAATAGAAATTAATTGTCTTACACCAAAACTACACTTTGATAAGTTCATTTCTCATCTGAAAATGGAATTTGGGAGAGTATCAACACACTTGTTCTGGGTTTAGTTTTCTGTGTGCATTTACTTATGGCTGGCTATAGTTGGAAATAGCATCTGGAATTGGACCCACCTTTGGTTTGACTCAGCGAAGGCATTATAATGTTCTCGTATGACCATTTGAAATTCAAAATGTTTAGTCGATAGAAAAAAGGGCTAAGTTTCAAAAGATTCATTATACACCCTCTAGAAATGCTAAACCACAGGTATTGCATATTTTTGCAGATGCCACAGGGTCTTAAAAGGCTTGGATTCTGTACTCTTCACTTCAAAAAAAAAAAATCCCAAGTTTATTTTAGCTCAGCTCTCTAGGTAACATGGTAGGAAATTAAGACACGCCCCACACACACTTTACTCTACATTCCAGCAGAGCAGGAAAATAGTAAAGTAGCAAAGGTAAAAGATCCCTCAAAGGCCCATTCATATGTCCTTCAGAGGCTACATAGGGGGCTATATGACAACAGTATTGCTAAAAACTGGTGCTAGCCTCCAAATTTCTGGCCAGCAGGTCACTCATCTACTGGAAATTAAGCGCTGAGAAGTAAGTCTCTGCTGTCTGCTTCCAATACATGCTTTGACAAACAAATTCATTTATGCTTACACCCTTCTTTCCTCTTTCCTCCCCAGATCAACCTGACACCACCAACTTTCACAGCAAGTTCACACCCTACTCTAAATTTCTCAACAAATTAACTACTTTTTTTATTGCTGCCATGCAAAAGAACTTAGAGCATTCCTGAAAGGCAAAAGGTGAGTACAATCTTCCTAAAGTCAAAGTACCTCCTTTCTAAAGTGAATACCTTCCCCATGATGTAAACCTCCTTTCTAAAGTGAATACTTTCCCTGTCACTCATAAACACAAGATTTTGGCATGATCTAGTCAGGTAACATGGTATTTGAATCTATTATGTGTAAAACCCCTTGAAAGTGTTTGTTACTCGGCAGAAACATATTCAATCACCCTACTTTGCACGTGCAGCATTCTTCCGGAACACCAAATAGCTATGAAAGCAATAATTATTTACATTAGTGACTTAAAAGGTGCCAGGAATTACCTTGTTTAAGAAGACTTCTAATGCACTTACCGACAGAGCAAGACTGAGGATGGATGTTGCATAGTTGAAGCTGTGGACTACTTTGTAGGATGCAGTACTGTAAATCTTCACATGCCTACACAGAAGAGTAAAGATAAAAACTTTGTTAGTAAAGCTTTACTGTAGTACTTTACAGGAACTTCATCACTCTCTTCCTCTACAGATCATTCAAGGAAGCTGAGTATTAATAAAATGCATTCCTCAGACTACCATTGAGGTTCTTAATTATTACTCCTGTAACTGTAATATTCTGTTAAAAGGTATCCACAAGTCGAGTCAGGATTGCTTTTACCCCCAAAAAAGGTGAAAATGAGTCAAGGACAGGAGAAGAAATTGAAGGCACATGTAGTGACTATTTGAATTCAGAAGTGCATATTAGGAACACACTAAGAAAGCATCTCCTCAAATTTGCTCTTAAATTTCAAATACAGTATCTACTAGCAATTTCTGGGAGCAAATCAACAGATACTCCTGTATCCAGATGCCCCTTAAGGATTTGGGTGGAAGTATGAAATATTTAACGAATGGGAAAACAAAATATTATCTTAAAAGGATAAAGTTTATCTTTTANAACTGAAACCAAACAAAAAAGCAAAGAGGTCATGTCCACAAGCATTCTTGGGCACAAGAAGCAACAGCAGAGACACAAAACCCAGGTTTTTAAAAGGTAAATACTAATACTCTTTTAGCTATTTAAACTTTATTAAAGTTAAGAATGGTTAATTTACAAAAACTGGAAAGATCAGTTTAGAGATTTAAAAAACTGAACACTTATTCAGAAGTTCCCCATATGCATTCCCAAATGGCACACACTGTCCTTACTGATATTCAGGTTAGTGGGAGGAGAAGGTTCGGGTGTATCATAGAATCATAGCAGTTTGAGTTGGAAGCAACCTTTAAAAAACTCATTTAGACCAAGGCCCCTGCAAAAGCAGGGACAACTTCACAGTAGGTACCTTGGCCCCAAAACATATTCTCAAATAAAGCCAAAAACCACACACAGGTTAATAGTGATGTGAAATAATACCTTTCAAAGAAAAAAGAGTCCTAAAGAATGCAAACAAAAGGAAGCCACAAAATATACCAACCTGTCCAGGGATCCTGACAATAACCTTTGTCCAGAGCTGTTCAGGCACAAACAAGTTACAGTTTTATGGTGATTTTTAAGTGACACTAGTAACTGTCCACCTCTTAGTACATCCCAAACTTTGACATATCGACCTCCTGTGAAGAGGAAGCACACAAAACAGTCTTACACATGCATACATTTATGCTTCTCTGAAGACGTTTCCACAGAGTGATGCATTATCTCCTTCAGAGGTACCTCTACCACCTAACAGTTTTCTGTATCTACTCACCCTCCTCTTCCATCCTATCTCCCAGCACAAGCCTGCTTTTTTTTGGGCCATTCTGAATGGAGCTGAAAGATTCAACCATTCTCCAACCATACTCATTACAAAAAAAAAAAAANAAAAAAAAAAAATCTATCAGCTATGCAATTACAGTACTTCTGATGCAATGGCAACAAGAGACTAAAAAAGCTTGTAAACATGAACAGAAAAACACAGTCCCATCTTTTCAAAACCTAAGTATGTTAATTCCTTCACTTTAAAAGTGGGCCAATTAGAGTCTGCATTTTGTTATTAAAAGTAACTTCAGGGGAAGGGTGGAGGTGGCAACTACAAGAATATCAAAACAAAGACAAAATGTAAAGACCCCTGCTTGCATCCGCTGGATAAACGCAGATTCCTACAGAAGATATTGGAGAAATCCAACAATTACATCACTTACCACTTCATTATCAAACTAAAACATCACACAAAAAATAAGTAGCTGAAGTATTTCCCAAAATGAGGACCACAGAAAAGACATTTATCTGACTTTATAGAATTACCTGCAGATACAAGAAGTCCACCAGATGGAAACAGAAGCACACTCTCCACAGGATGGCCGTGTTCTATCGTCATGACACTGCTCTTTGTTCGTGCATCAAACAGTTTCACAGTGTGATCATAGGAACCTGCAAACACCAGGATGAACCAGTTTCATAATTTCAACTAGTTCAGGAACTAAAAGAGCCATGTACTACCATCTAAAGGAGCATCTGGCTAACAGCAACAGTTTTAACCCACACATGTAAAAACACCTTGTGATTTACCTTGATTAATTTACAGCGCTGAGGCAACATAAATTTTCTAATTCTAGCCCTAGCTGTGTTTCAGTCTGTAGAAGTAATCTGATTTCATCTCCCTTCTATTAATCAAGTGTATTTATAACAATAAATATCAAGAAGCGTGATAAAACCTAGCCTGTTGTGCCTCTTGAAAAAAAAGGAATACAAGTTTTTTTTCCACAGTTTTCCAAAAGCTTCTGCTAGGAAAACCAAAAGCAACTGAGTCCAAGTAACTCCACATGACCTCACATTTTTGAGTCTGCCAGTTACGGGCTGTACAGACTAGTGTCCTGCTTCAGAAACTTGGTACAACATTTGAATCACTCTCTGCCAAAGGATATATTCACAGTATTTTCTTTCAAAAATTCTGTTAACCTTAACAGGCTAAACCAAAAAGATGTTAAAACTCAGTTCCTGCAGATTCCCCTAAAACATCAGTATCTAGCTTAAAAAGCAAGCAAAAAAAGGAAACAATAAAATAGACATTGCACAGGCATACTGATCCCTTCATGACTAAAATTCAATAAACACGACCCTACTGTATCAAAAATTATCTTTAATCCGATCCAAAAAAAAAGAGTATAAATATGAAATAAAACCAAACCTGTTATGAAGACATCTGCATTCACTTTACTTGCACATCCGCATCTCACATAGTCGGTATGTTCTGTATAAGAGATGATTTCTGTGGCAGTTGGAATATCCCACAAATTTGATGAATAATCATCACTACCAGAAAATATTCGGTATTTATCAGACAGGAAGCCCACTACATGAACTGGTCTAGAAAACAAAGTCCACAATACCCAAAGTTAAAATATATTCATGTTTCAATAACAATTAGTCTGCATGAAAAGTTTATTAAAGTACTCTAACCTGGAAGTGCAGTGTTTAATATCAGAACTTAAAAGCCTCACTTTATAACAGCAAATTTCAAGTACGGCTGCTTTGAAGAATCTTCTTGTCCTTTAAAATCACTGTTGAAGTCTTTATTATCACCGTAATACTCCAGCAGACACTGGCAGAACACACAGCTATGCAAATGCAGGTGTGCACAGGTATGCAGTTAACATAGCCATTAGAATTTAACACCCAGTTTGCAAACAGACCCAAAAGAGGTCTGGGTACTTCACACTGAAACAGGGATTCTACATTGATAAAACACACATTGATCTTTCATAGCATAGAAATCTGCTGAAGCATTGTTTTCTCCTCACTGATACATCAGAACTCCTAATTTCTTCCCACCTCACCCTCCCATTATGCATTTCTTCTGTATTGTTTCTGGCGCTTTTTGTTAAGGAATTCCTGCTATCCTGGCATATTTTTTCATTGTTTTTGTGTAGACACATTTTGGAACTCTTTTTACACCAGCACCAAATAAAACATGCTTATCAAAGCAATGTACTCACAAGACTGTATCGACACAACATATTAAGAGACACCTATGTGAAACTGAAAATGTATTTACTCTTCTACATACTTGATTCATATTTAGATTTCTTTTTAAAACTTATTCCCATTTTTGATGTAACTTTAAAATCTACTTTCCAGTAAGATCCACGCGGGACAGTTGAAAGCAAATCAGTAAATCAGTATTACCCAGATTTTCAGCAGCACGTCAGGAAGACATACAATTTAACATAAACAATGTATGTTGCTGAGGCACTTGAACAGGCTGCCCAGGGAAGATGGGGACGCCCCTTCCCTGGCAGCGTTCAAGGCCGGGCTGAAGGGGGCTCTGGGCAACCTGGTCTAGCAGCAGGTGTCCCCGCCCTGTGGGACAGCGGGGTTGGAACAAGACGACCCTTAAGGTCCAAGTGTAAATACAGCAAAGCAGCTCACAGCCGGCCGGAGGAACAAACCAACCCCGCCTTACTTGCCACGGCCCTCGAACTGCCTCAGCACAGTTTTGCCGCAGACTTCGAAGAGGCAGATGCGGCCGCTCTCGGTGCCGGCGGCCAGCAGGCGCCCGTCGTCCCTGTAGGTGGCACAGTACGCCGCGCCCGGCAACCGAGAGAAAGTCCGGATGGGCTCCTGGGAGCAGCGGCCGTAGATGTGGATCTGGCGAGACAAGAGGGCGTCACATCTCCCCGCGCGGTACCCGGCCGAAGGGCAGAAGCAGCGAAGGCCCCAGGAGAGGCACCTACCCTCGAGGATGCTGTGACAGCGTAGTTATGCGGCGGGGCCGGGGAGAAGTCAATTTTACTTACTGCACTGAACTCCTTTATCTGAACGGGAGTCTAAAGCAATTGTAGTAGAGATCGTTAAATATGCACTGGCACACCACCAAGTGTGAAAACAGCAAAATAAAAACCATTTTTCCCGCAAAGAACTCAAGATCCCATTAGAATCCAAACGTTTTTTCGAAACGATAGCGAGTTTGGCTTATGACCGGCTACTCTGGCTCTTGTAATTTTTTTCCAATCCACTCATTACAACTGACCCACTAATTATGTGTTCGGAGGTTAAAAACTAACTCACACCTGTTAAAAACAAAACAAAACAANGTCCTCACGGGCAGACTGCAGGGAGAGGGGACGGCTCCGGGCGTGAGGCTGAGGCATTCCCGCGGGACTGTGAGCAAGCCGCGGGTATTCTAGGGTTAACTTAATTGTTTAAATGGGATTTGGTTTTTTTCTCTACGTTCGTGGTAGAGTCAGTTTATTTTGCTCAGGTTGCGAAAGACATAAAGGAGCATAAAGTCGCTTTAACTTTTCCCTCAAGTCTAATGTTTCTGGGAAATAAAGTCGTCTTATAGTTTGTTCCTGGCGTGGTATAAACCTAGTTGATAGTCGTGTGGGGGTTTTTTGGTGCATCTGGGGAAATAGTCTAAAGCATCATTTCACGTGGCTGAAACTCCTACTGGCTTAATAATGGAATTTGGTTTAAACACCCAGGTGCCGAAAGATGAAAGGAGATTTTGGTCACCCACCCGTGACAGCAACAANGTTCGGAGATTAAAAACTAACTCACACCTGTTAAAAACAAAACAAAACAAACAAAAAATACCCACAAAAAACCCAACATTTTGATTGCACGACATTAGTGGAAAAAAAAGGCATTCTGGGGCACTAACTGCGACTCTTGGGCCGCTCCCTCCTACCTTGTATCCCCGC
>WBMY01015175.1:174697-189427 GCA_013397315.1 Donacobius atricapilla
GGCCATGGCGCAGGGGGCGCGGGGCCGGGACGGGCGGGGGCTCCGCGGGAGAGGCTCGGGAGGGGCGGCGGGGCCCTGGGCACGCGGAGCACACGGAGCACGCTGCGCTCCCGCGATGGCGGNATAGTCTAAAGCATCATTTCACGTGGCTGAAACTCCTACTGGCTTAATAATGGAATTTGGTTTAAACACCCAGGTGCCGAAAGATGAAAGGAGATTTTGGTCACCCACCCGTGACAGCAACAAGATTGATGTTTCACCAGCATTTTGACTGACAACACTAAATGCCATAAGCTCGAATAAAGTTTTGATGTGTTTTTATGCATTGTTTTATCAGAACGTTCTTAACCTGTGTTACGTCTGCTCACTTGCAGGTTGTCCAGAAAACTGGGCTTGGCTGGCCAGAATTGCTCCTGGCTGGAAACAATGAAGCATCATTCTGCATGAAACTTGCAGGGGACTGAGATCATGGCATCTTCAACAAACTTGGACGTTGGGGCCCAGTTAATTGTGGAAGAATGTACCACAAGCTACAGCCTTCCACCCATGCCAGATATTAAAGTGGAGCATCAGCTTGACACCAGCACAGAGGAGGGCCCAGCTCAGAGTGTCACCATGGGGATGAAGTTCATTTTGCCCAACAGATTTGATATGAATGTCTGCTCACGGTTTGTGAAGTCTTTGAATGAGGAGGACAGTAAAAATATTCAAGATCAAGTCAACTCTGACCTTGAAGTCGCATCTGTCTTATTTAAAGGTTGAATTTATGGTACAAAATGTTATCTGTGGACTGTATCATCCTGTTAAGTTAATATGTTTTCTTAAAAAAAAAAAAAAAAGCTTCTGCTTTATATGTGTACTGATCAGTTTTCTAAGATGTGTTCCTCTGATGTTTTTATTACATGCTTAATGGATTATTAATATAAAAATTTTCTCCAAGATTAATTTTTACACATTTTAAATATTTGCATTAACTGAAAAATCAGTGACACAAAAAGCCTCTGAAGTTAGTAAGGGCTGATGCTAATTAGGCAAACAAGCTGCATCTGTATGGCATGTCCTACAGCAGTGTGCTTCTTCACAAAACACTACTGGAAGCACTATATGATCGCATCAGTAGCTTTCAGCAGCTTGTATCTTTTCATGATGAAAAGCAAGGTAGGCCGGGTGTGTTTTGTCACTGTGGCTGTACAAAGCCTCTACGCCTAGCAACGGGCTTGCCACTGCAGCTTCACACTACTGGAAATCAAATGCTGCTCCAGGTCTGGATCCCTGCAGCTAATCCAGCCTTTGCTGGGCAGCTTCAGCAGAACTGATCCATGCTTTTTCACAGCTAGGGATATTGATACAGAGCAAAATCAGGACTTCCATCTACCTCCTCTCAACAACTGTGGTTTCTAGCACTTGCTGTCATATTTCAGACCGTAGGTGCTACATCTTTTCATGAGGTTCATGTCACCTACTTCCTGTAACAAATGCAAACACAGGCCTGCTTTGAAGTCTGGTCGTTTCACTGACTTGTGTTGTTTGGCTGCAGTTCAGCCATTGTAGTTCTCAAACTTTTTTGGTTTGCCCCTAGTGCTCGCTAGCAGAGCCACAGGTCTGGGTTAGCAGATTTACACCCGTCAGCAATAGGGTTGTTTTTCTGAGGTAACATTTGTAAGTCCCTCAGAAGTAGTCCTGCAAATCCAGTGACCACAGGTCAAAATCTGTGGTATGACTCTCAATTCGGTACAGTCAGTTGTAGCTGTTTGATTGGCAAACAAAACATGATTTTTTGTTACACTCTACTTCTTTTAATTAATTCTCTCCCTGAGTTTGTGCTTGCATTTGTGATCACAAAGTTCTCTATGGTGTTAATTTAGTGTGTGTGTGTGTGTGTTAATTAGCTTCTAGCCATTAATTACTGCTGCACACTGGTGTCAAATCAATTAAGCCAATATGGAGTTTAAGCCTTTAATATGTCTGTCCAGCATTTAATCTCAAAACCAAAAGCTACTTTTGAGAATTAGAAGCCAAGACAACATATAAGTATATTCTGTAATAAAATGCCATTAGCTTCCAAGAGAAAGCAAGAAAAGTTAGGATGAAGGAACACATCAGCAGTGAATGACTTCCTGAACTCTAAGCTGTTGTTGCATTTAATGTAGATTAGTGTGGAACCTGTCTTCTTGCTGGATAAGTATTCATCAGGCATTCCAAATGCTGTTAAAATTTTATCCAGGAGTGGGAGGAGCCCTGGGGAAGAAAGTTAATGAAGGTTGTGTGCACTCGTGCAGTGGACTGGTTAGGGAGCAGGCAAAGGATGAGCAGGTACCTGAGTGCATGTCTGAGCAGAGCTGCATCATGTGGAGAGTGTCTATGAGAAGGTAGCAAGTTAAGTAGAACCTTCTTACATAATAAATCCATGCCAGGCATGTTGTAGAATCTAGACAAAGTCTTACCTCATTTAGACACTAACTTGTCTCTGGGTGACAGTATGCCATACTAAACATGTGAGGTAGCATAACTATTTTATGCTAGAAATTAATGCAGCCCTGTATTCAGCTTTCACAATACACAGTGGCAAAAGCACATGTCACAAAGCTTTATTAACATGGATTTTAAAGGTCTTGTGATAACTGGTGCTTTACAGTTTGACTTAGAATCTATGGCTTCCTTTTAATGCTCTTATTAGTACTGAAATCCTCTCTGTTTTTTGTTCAATGTAGCTGAATGCAACAGCCACACTTCTCCTTCCCCTGGTATCCAAGTAAGACATGTTTATACTCCATCAACTACTAAGCATTTCTCACCAATAAAACAATCAACTACACTAACTAACAAACACAGGGGAAATGAAGTCTCTACAACACCTCTACTTGTAAACTGTAAGTATCCTTCTGCCATACTATTCATAATTATTTTGTGAACTCTGTGTTGGATGCTTGACAGATTTATGCAGTTTTTTCTTTGGTGTTGCACTGAACGTTAAGATAGGAAGAAAGCACTGAAATAGTGTTTTCTAACTTCCCATGGGTCAAACCATAAAATAGTCATCCACCTGATGTATGAAATTCATGACTGAATTTTATTTTGCAGTGAGAAAAAAAAAAAACAGCAGAAAAACCCTTACCTTTGCTTTTTAAATCAAGAATTAGATTCTCAGTTGTAAGTTACTGTACTTCATTTCCCATGTTTTCAGAACTCGTGCTTCTTAAAATTAGATGATTGGTAAATTCTGCAGGATACTTAAGATATAAATACAGAATACTGCAAGTGTCATGATTGTCACGGATCTTGAAAATCAAGGAAGCATTATTTCTGGTGGGTTTTTTCCTGGATTGTCAAGCATTTCCTTTATAAATTAATTTGCTGTCATTTACTTTGTCAGTAAATCATTTTCTCTATAAATTACAAGTCCATTATTCTTTTAAAGAAAAATGCTACTTGCATGGAAAAAATTAATCAGGAGCTGCACTGTGAGCCAGTGAAAAAAATATGCCATCTTTCTCAACAAACTAAACTTTGATGTAGTGGCTTGGAAGAGGACAGTGAACATTTACAGTTAATGTAATCATTAGCTAAGTTTGTTACTACATCATGTGGATAATTTATTGCAGATAGCCTCCTGAGCACCTTTCAGACCTGCTCCAAGTTGCAATTATCAGAACCATGCACCCATGCAGTTTTCTGTGGGATCAGAGGTTATTTCTTCATAATCTCTGAAATTACAAAAAAAAAAAACCCACCACACCCCACAATCCTTGTTTTCCCCTGTGTCTGTCCAGTTGTGTGTAGTTTTGTAATAACTGATCTATTCCACATTGTAGTGAGTGAGAGTCACAATAGGGGCTTTCTTTGTTGAGTGGCAGGACAGGTCTTCTGCTGATTCAAGTGTGATTTTTAAATTAAACATCCCTAATTTATAGAAAAATGTTTATTTTCATTTGATAAATGGGTCTTAAAGTAATCTTGGGTCACTGACTAAACAGCAGTGAAAGGAGCATGTTACTTCATAAAGAGTCACTGCGAGAAGTATCCTTGCTTTCAAGAAGAAGACTGCTGCATTGGTTTAAAAATTTTGTAGATCTATGAAACTCTTTGGAAAATTTTCAGGTTTTAATCATGATTTAAGTTCAGAGCCTAAGGTGAAATCACCAACACTCTCGATTCCACGCTCTGTACTGCTGAAGCCAATGGACATGTTATGCTCAGCACCAGATGAAGCAGAATGAAAACTGGTGTATGTAACACATGCTTTTGCTTCCTTTTTTGCAGCTTTATCAGTTCATCAGCTGGCTGCTCAGGGAGAAATGTTATACCTGGCCACACGTATTGAACAAGGTGAGACAGAAGGAGGTTAAATGTCTTCTTTTATTCTTTGGGCCATTTATATGCTGTTGTGTTTGACCTTTTCCCCAAAGCTATAAACTCCTCAATTCTGGTACAAATTGGAGGACATTTGAGGTATGTGTTTTTTGCAGATGTGGACTGTTGTTTTATATCAGTCTATTACTCACTCACTGTATGATTTGTATTTTGAATTAGAACATTAATGTTACTAGAAGTAGGTAAATCCGTTCCTCTCCCTGCTCTCTAGCTATATAGGTAATACATGGAACTAAGAAAGAAATATGTTAGTTCTGTCACAGCAGTTTTATTTTATTTTAAATTTTTCTTTGTCATTGAAAACATACTTCTATTAATGGTAGTTTTCCAATTCTGTTTAATCAATCGGCATAAACACCTGCATGTTGCTAATTTAAGCCATGGCCCACGTCTGCAATGTAATACTACTACACACTCTGAAAAGTGTGGCATTTGTGTGTCCATAATACATGTTTACAATTTCAGCCCTACCTAACATACTTAGAAATTTAGTAACATTAATAATAGTAACATTAATAATATATTCTTACTGCACTAATAGTAATCACCTGTGCCTTCAGTGCATCCTTGCTGAAATGTTTACTGGAAGACAGATAATGAGTCCCTGAGTCTGAACACTTTGTAGTGAGCCATGAAAAACAAACCAATTTGGTAGCAGTTGAAAATGTTTGTTTTGATGCTATGTTAAGCATGGGACTTTTAAAGTACTTAGATATTAAAGAAAGATCCAGCTGAAATGCTTGTCAGCCAGTTGTTAAAATAAGTTCTTTTTTTCTTCTTCCAGCTGCACACTATGTAGACCTTAATTGTTTTCACAGACCACCTTATTGATTACATCAGCTTTATGGGGCATGGAGTTGTTTTATCTATTTTGCTGTACAAGTTTATTCTTTACAAAACTGTGTGGCTCATTCTATTGAAAAAAACAGTCTATAGTATAATACAGGATGTATCTCTTTATTTTTTAAACATCCTTTATCTTCTTTACAAAGGTGAAGCTCAGATTATCGACAACTTGTAATATTTCTGAGTAAAAACAGAGTTCGATTTATAGAGCTTAAAAACTTAAATTTTAAAATATTAAACTAAAGGCTGAAATTTTAGTTTGGTCAGTTGGATGTGTTTTTCTGTCTTGGACAGAGATACTACCACCACCACTGGGACACAATTTTGTTTTTAAAGTTGAGAATGACTTTTAGGTCACTCTGGTTCCTGTTGAATAAATGTTACCATCAACACCCTTTGCCAGCTGATACAGTGCATTGTGAAAAGGATTACTAAGTTATACATTTTTCTCTGAACAGAAAATTTAATCAATCATAAGGATGAAGAAGGATTTACTCCTCTGATGTGGGCTGCAGCTCATGGGCAGATAGCAGTAGTGGAATTTCTCCTCCAGAATGTAAGGAAAAAAATCTGATTTTGAATTCAGTTTGTTTAGCCTTCCTAAGTTTGTTGATGCTGCTACAAGCTATTGAAAGTTTTAAAGTTAAGGTCTATGTAAAACCTCAAATTTGCTTCTTTTTTTAAAATTGATACTTTATTTCAGGGTGCAGACCCTCAGATTCTGGGGAAGGGGCGAGAAAGTGCCCTCTCACTGGCCTGCAGTAAAGGATACACAGATATTGTCAAAATGCTGCTCGACTGTGGAGTTGATGTCAATGAGTATGACTGGGTAAGACTCAAGCTTGAATTTAGTCAAAGGGTGCTTTGGTCAGAAAACTGAAGCAGGACATAGCACTGGCCTGAGTTTAAAATTTGTTCTACCTCTTCTGAAATACCTGAGAGTTTCAAAACTTCCATAGGATAGGAGAATTTGATGCCACTAGTTCTGACTTCTTGGTAGAAAGAGAATGAGACTGATGCTGACTTCTTGTAGAAGTGTGATCATAGCCTTTGAACAGTAGACAAAAATGATTAAAGTTGTGAAGATGTAAAACAGAACATCATTTTTATAAAACCTAGGAAGTCTCTTACTGGTACATGGAAGCATATTCATGCATTAAGGAATTAAAATTGCAGACTGCTTAATTAAGTGTCTGGGGCATTTCTCTGCTTTGCAGAATGGAGGCACACCCTTGCTATACGCAGTACATGGGAACCACGTGAAATGTGTAAAAATTCTTCTCGGTAAGCAGACTGTCCCAACCAGATTATCAGTAATAATGTACAGTCGGTTCTCGTTGTCAGAAATACAAGGTTCTGTTCCTGTTTCACATAGAAAGTGGTGCTGATCCAACTATTGAAACAGATGCTGGCTATAATTCCATGGATTTGGCTGTAGCCTTGGGCTATCGGAGTGGTGAGTATTGCAGGTGTAAACCCTTTAAAAAAAACAATTTTTTCAGCTCCTCATTTATGTAGCTGTTGTAATGGCCTGGTAGAGGTTTTGCAGCTCTTAGCATGTTACCTGTCCTACAAGTCTTAATAATGTTAAATGCATCAGGCCAAGATGGGTAGGAGCTTCCATTCTTCTTTCAGAAAGTCAGGTACTTAAGAAGAAAATGTCACTGACCTGGCTCTGTATCACTGGACACAAATAATGGTGTTCAGGGCTGGTGCAGCCATGACTCAGACAAGGGAAGCTGAACTCCTCCCTCACCACAGAGGGGTGTGTTACTGGGCAGTGGTAAGAGGCCTGCAGCCCTCCTGAACCCCTCCACCCTACTGGACTGGCATGATACTACCTTCTTCTTCTATAAAGCCTTCTTCAGTAAGATCAGCTCTAGCTCTAGTTTGTCTTGGAGGCAGACAGTAATCAGTGAATTATACTATCTAGCTTGGTTATGGAAACCAGAAGCAAAGAAGGGACTCCGTGGTGTTCTTTTCCCTCATTGCTGCTACATTTTGGAAGCTGGGAAATGTCTGTCATTACAGAAATAAATGGAATCAAAAAGTAAGCCCAGCACTGTATGTGTAGCTTCTCTAAGCAGAGCCCTGTGCTTATGAATGAGCCAGTGTCATGGTTTAAACCCAGGCACGGCCACACTCACTCCCCCACCAGAGAGCTCAGGGAGAGAACCAGAAGGGTGAAAGCTGGAGAACTCATGGGTAGAGAAAAAGACAGTTTCATAGGGAAAGCAAAGGCTGTGCACACAAGCCAAACAAACCAAGGAATTAATTCAGTGCTTCCCATGAGCAGGCAGGTGTTCAGCCATCTCCAGGAGAGCAGGGCCCCATCATGCCCAGCTTACTTGGTTACTTGGGTAATGGTTATTTGGGAAAACAAATGTCATCACCACAAATGTCCCCCCATCACTCCTTCATCCCCCCACTGAGCTTGGTGCCACGTGGTCTGGAATATCCCTTTGGTCAGTTGGGGTCACCTGTCCTGGCTGTGTCTCCTCCTAAGCACCTCCAGTCCCCTCAGTACCCAAAGCAGAAAAGGCCTTGGCTCTGGGCAAGACCTGCTCAGCACTGACAAAAACATCTCTGTATTATCAACCCTGAGTTCAGCACAAATCCAAACCACAGCCCCATGCCAGCCACAATGAAGAAAATTAACCCTACCCCAGCTGAAATCAGCACAGCACAACCTCACAGGAGCCTACATAGAAGACTGCTTCAAGAGCTCAATCTCAAAGTTTCACAGAAGTTTCTAATAAATATTTTTGCCAACTTTCTGTTTGTAGACTAAAAATTTGCTTTCTGTGTGCTAAGAGCCTATTCAAACTAAAGAACTGATGATGACCCCCAAAAACATTGTTTGCCTAACTGGGTGTATTGTTTTTGCATTATATAAGGCTTTTATTTTCTGAAGGAATGCTGAATTTATTCACAGAGTGAATTTTTACATGTCTGGTTTTTATTGTTGGACAGGACAAGCAGGTATCTGCCAGAAAAAACAGTATAAAACTAAAAATATCCAAAAAAATCAACACTAATTAACCTCATCTCTTTCTCTGCTTTAGTTCAGCAGGTTATTGAGTCTCATATACTAAAGCTACTTCAAAATATCAAGGAATAATGGAATGGGAATAATGGTTGGCTCTTCTGCAGATGCCACATCTTGACTTGGAGATTGGAGCTGCTGTTTAGCTCTAATTGGTGACAAGAGTTGGTTGTTTTGTAACTTCACCTCAGTGCAACTATTTGCTGGCTTTAGTTAAGCTTTTTAGTGTTCTTGCTCTTCTTTCACTGTTGTTGATACAAATGTGCTAAGTCATCCTTTTCTTAAATATATTTTATATAATTTTAGAAGAGTCAGTTGTTGTGCATGAAAAGCTTTGTAAATAAACCCAGTTTTGACCATCTAAATGTTTACACTGAGTGCAGTGGGTGGCACTATGCCAAGTGTCCTACTTCATCCCATCATGGATACTTATTCACAGGAAGAAATGTGTTTAGGTATTGAGGGATAACGCCACAGAAGATAGATATCTGTATTGTTAATAATACCAAAATGTGCGCTGTGTGTGAAGTTTTGAGATCCCCAGTTAATATTTATCCTGGCTGGAGCCCCAGGACAGGGTTCATTTTTGCAATAGTGAGGAGGGGGCTAGGACCCAGAGGTTATTCTGTATCTCTTGCTAAGAGAAGGAGGAGGTCCCTTCCAGGAAGAAGGAGTTCCTTCCAGTCACGGTGGACTGGTTGCAGTGGGGTTGGTGGAGCTCTGCAGTCAGCATTTTTGTATGTGAATCACTCTCTCTCTTGTACATTGATGTTGTTAATGTTTGTTTTCTTACCTCATTGCTGTTTCCAATAAATTTTTCTTATCTCAGCCTGTGATCTTTACCTTTTTTGCCTCAAATTCCCCTTTCCATCTCTCCCCAGGTGAAAGCAGAGTGGGAGTGTGTGAGCATCAAGTGGCAGTGTGGTTTGAATTGTCTCAGTGGGAGCACTAAACTGGGCAGTACCATTCCTAAGTGACAGCAGTCTTGTTTGGCACCTACTGCAGGGCAGGAAGGATTGAGATCACAGATAAAACCAGAGGGGACTGGAAACAAATTTGATCTGAGCATTTGCTGTGTTAGGTAGGGAGCTGTAGGGTTGTTATCTTTGTTTATTCTGTAAGAGCCAGGATTAAATGCTCAGGAGATGCAGTTCATGTTCGGACTCAGATGTTTATTAATTCTTATCCATAGCACAGTCTCACAAGTTGTGAGTTCTAGCTAACAAAGTGAAAAATTATTATGTCTTATCTTTTTCCAAGGTCTTTTAAGCACCAATTGTCCAATTATGAAATGACCCCGGGATTATTTTTACTTTTAACCCAATAACCAAACACCCATGGTCCACAGTGCAGATTTTTCTATGCAATCACAAAAAATCACCCAAATCCATGAAGAAGAAGGTGGAAAAGAAGGACTTAGTCTACACCCTAAATCCTCCATCTTGCTTTATATGTATTCCTATATACTAAAATCTTAAACTCTTAAGTTTTCCACCCTGTGACATTACACACTTCTATTCAAACAACACACCCATAATCCCGGTGTTATCACTCAATTTTGGAAGCCTCTTCCAAGGCCTCAGGTCAAATGTAGTGCTTTCTTGAGGGTCAGGGCATTTTGTGCCACTAGGTGAGGCCTGATGAGCTTAACATGTCAACAGACTGGGAGCAGCACAGAAGAGACACAAAAGATAACAGCCATCAAGGGCCATTAACGGAACATCCATTCCAAACACCTGGTCTGGGAAAGTAGAGATAAGAATGAGGACCTAACTAGCATAGGAGGCAAAGATATCTGTAACCAATAAGAAACCAGTTACTAAGAACTAAGTAATTTGGAACCAATGACCATTGAACCAATGAATATGGGTTTTGACTGCATAAAGTTTGTAAAAAAACTGGTGAAATTCATATGTCGTGGGATGATTATCTCTGCACACCCAGACTACGTGTGGATAAAATTATTTCTATTGCACATCCTGGCCAGAAGTAAAGTAATGCCTTATCTAACACTAAAAATATTGTTGTATAGTTTTGGTTTTTCCCGCATTTTCGGTGACAGTAGCAGTTGCCCCTGTACAGAAGAAGAAATCCAAGATAAACCAGTTCACACAGGAAGGAATGAGGAGGAAGCAGGGTCCTCCTAACAGTAGGAGGAGGGCCAGAGATAATCAGCCCATTTCTGTCCCTGGGTGACCTGTGGGATATGCAGGAAGGTTTCAGCCACCAGTCAGGAGAGCCCCTGGTAACCTGCCTGGTCCAGTGCTGGGATACTGCAGCCCATGATGTGAAACCAGATGGTGGTGAAGCCAAGCAGCTGGGATCTCTGTCCTCGGATGTGGGCATTGACAAGAGGATTGGAAGAGGACAGAAAGAAACTCAGACCCTGGAGGTGACTCCTGTCAAGTGTGAAGGAAAGGTATTGTCAAGGATGATCTGCCTCCAAGCAGCTGGAATGCCATAGAAGAAGGTATCCAGTACCTGAGAGAATTAACTGTTGCTGAACATAGTCTATAGGGATTTGAATAATGAGCAGACAGATCCTTTTGGATTGGTGGTTTTATATATGTGTGTGTGTATAGGGTTTGTTTTAGGACAATTTGGTTGCAATGGAGAGGATGCAGATAGCTATTTTGGTACCACTTAAAATTTATAAGGAAAAGAATGAGAAAGAAATTACAAGAGTAGAAAGGTAGTGCTGCAATTAATCCAGTGACGAGCCTTGATTGTTGCAATTTAGATGTCCATTGGTTAAACTGAAGTTCACAGCCTTCTGGCACCCTGGCAGTGCTGGGATGGACGTTCCTACACATCATCCCACCAAACCTGCATGGAGTAAGGGGGGTCTCATTGATCCTACAGCTTGGCATGCCTCCAACTCTCTCTAGTCTGCCACAGGGGGTAGAGAGTCTTAATGAGCAGTGTGTGGCTTCAGTGGGAACACTGACAGCACCTGACTTCTTTCCATCTGCTTTCCACCACTTGTCCTAGAACAACTAGGCCAACGCATCATAGGTTGAAATTTTCTTGGTACAAGAAAGTCCAATTGCAAGTACAGAACTCTAAGCTCCTAAATATCCTTCATGCAGTGGCTGAAAGCAGGTATCAGCTCTATGGGAAGAAAAGCCACAGCTTCCTGCACTACAGCCATCTTCAGCCACTGTAGTCCTTTGGATCATAGAATATCTCAAGTTGAAAGGGACCACACAGATCAAGTCACATTCCCTGCTCCTTGCAGGATGATTCCTATGGGTCCCTTCCAACCTGAGATATTCTATGACTACCTCAGACTAAACCATATGACTAAGCATCATTCAGATGCTCCTTGAGCTCCTTGAATGCTGACAGGCTTGGAGACCATTTTCCTGGGAACCTGTTCATTGACAAACCACCCTCTCAATAAAGAGCCTTGCCTTCATGTTCAGTCTGAACTTTTTTCCATGATGCAGTTTCATTCCATCTCCTTATGTCCAAAGTCTGGTTACCAGAGAAGAGATCAGTGCCTGCCTCTCCACTTCCTCTCATGAGGAAGCTGTAGGCTGCCATAAGGTCACCTCAGCCTCCTCCAGGCTGAACAGACCGAGGGACCTCACCTGCTCCTCATGCTGCTTCCCCCTCAAGGCCCTTCACCATCCTGCTGGCCCTCCTTTGGGCACTCCCCAATAGTTTTATATCTCTTTTTTATCTCTTTTATAGCTCCTTTATTGTGGCTCCCAGAGCTGCCCCCAGCACTGGAGGTGAGGCTGCCCCAGAGCAGAACAGAGCAGAGCAGAGCAGGACAATGCCCTCCCTTGCCTGGCTGATGCTGTCCCTGATGCCCCCAGGACAGGGGTGTCCCTCCTGGCTGCCAGGGCACTGCTGGCTCCTGTTCAACTTGTCCCTAATCCAAACCCTCACATCTCTTTTTTCGTGGCTGCTCTCCAGCCTCTTGTCCTCCAGTCTGGGGGATGTCCCAGTGTAGCTGTTCAGTCAAAACAGCAATTAAAATTTTGAAATTAGTTGAAAAAATCAGACAATGTTAACTGATTTTCCGGGACTTCTGCACTTAGTCAAAGCTACAGTGAATGATGGGACATAACAGTTTTGCACAAATAATAGATAAGCTTTTGAAAGAGATTTGTCAGCAGCTCTCACCCAACAGTACATAAGACTTTTCCCCATGTAATGTTCACGGTTCCAAGCATTTCTCAATTGTGTCCACTAGAGGTCTGGCATCTACTGACATCCATACACTCTTTCCCAGTCCACCGGTAGTGAGCCCAACCTCCAAGTTCCTGCATTTCTTATATGTTAGCTCTAGTATGCTAATTTTTTTTTTCTATTTGAAAATAAATCCATACACAAAGAAAATTAGTACTATTTAAAGAGAATGCACTGTGATTCTGATCAAAGGGACTGCAAGGCTGGAGAACAGTCCAGCTAAGTTCTCTGAGTTAGAGCCAGAGAAATAATGAATTAAAAATGCTAACTTTGAAATAACAAAGTGACTGAATATACAAAAGGGGAAAATGTAGAAAAAAATCCCAAACCTCCATGGATTAAACCTGATTTCCTGGCTAAATTTTCCTCTGACTCTGTGTACTGAAACATCTGTGGTCCATAGAAGGTGTACATTGGGTCAGAACTAACCCCTGAAACGTTGTGCGAGAGCCAGTGCAGAGATGCATTTCTTTCACGACACCGAAATCTGAAATGGAATCAACCTTGGAGGAAATTAAGCAAAAAAAATGTAACTGACCGTCCAGGTGTTGGTAAAATCCTTGCTCCATTATCTGTCTCCCAGGCTCTGACACCTGTATTCTTACACAGCGTTTACACCAGTTTTATTGCATCATGCATGATTAAATCAGATGAAAGAAACAACAAATCTGAAGCAAGAGAGAAGAAATGTTTCATAACCAAAATGTAGAAAAATTTGTCTCTTGTAAGTAATTTTAAAGTAAAATAAGATGAAGTGGCAATTACTGTAAAGTTGCATATTAAAAATACTGAGATTTAAAGTCCTTTGTAAAAACAAATGCTGAAATTCCACATTTGTTGAAAAGCAATGCAAATAAAATGTGTGAGAAACAACCGCTCACTTTGAAATTTTAGAAGGTTTATTAAACCTTAACAAATCTAAAAAAATGACTGAATAAGGAGACTTACGGTGCTGTGAGCGTGGAACTAAACCGCCATGCGCTACAAAATGGCCGCTCTGCCCTTTATACCCCGGCGGCGCATCAGGCAACCCTGACCCCTCCCAAAGACTGCCAATCAACCCTTCCTCGCTGTCCATTGGTGGAGGCTGCATTCTTGCAGCTTGATTGGCAGCCAGGTGTTGCCATGCCCCGCCCCTAGCGCCGAGCCTGCCCATGCCAGGGGCACAGGTACAGCCTGGGGGCACAGGTACAGCCTGGGGGCACAGGTACAGCCCTCCCTCCGCCTGTCCCGACGGCCAGGGCCGGCCCTTGGCCTCCGTACGGGGGGAAAGGGGACTGTGGGGAGAGCAGAGGATGTCCAAACAACGAATCACAATTACACAGCCGTACATCAATAAACTTCTCTTAACACACACAGAATATTCATCCCCTAACTGCGAGAGCCAACCATCGCGTTACCCATCTATAACAAAATGCAAATTGCGTTTCCTTGAGATACCATAATGTTGCGGTGAGTTCTTTCCCAGTGGTTTGTTCCTGAACTCCCTATAATCCCCACACCATTGGTTTGACCATAAGGCAGATCCCTCCCTTTTTCTAGACCTCTGCATGCTAATCCTTGTTTATCCCAGCCCACTGCTTGTCAGTCAATGTTTACTCCTTCCCCTGTTCCAGAAAGTTCCATGCTCTTTGACACCCTGTTGGTTCCCTTGAATTGTAACCTCCTGTCATGGTAGGACATGAAATAGATTAACTCCATAGAGTTGTCAGAAGAGAAAGAAGGTTTTATTTACAATCCCAACAGTTTCTTTTATAACATGCTGTGCTAAAAAGGTCTATTATTGGTCCATGGGACTGACACTTCTCTCCATTGGTTAAGCAGTAGTAAACAACACCTGGGGACAGTTGTTATGGTAAAGGGGACACTGTTTACTTAACCTGTTTTGAGAAACCAAGAGAGATGTTTTGAAAAAAGAAACTGTTGACAGCTTTCCCTTGGGAAAGAAGCTAGCAATGGTTAGCAAGCTAAAATTCCCTCAGGCTCAGAAATATCGAGCCCACAACCTCCCCTCGTGTTCCCCCATTGGCTAGGATTCTGTGAACCCTTCTCTATGATCCTCCCCTGTTGGACTGGGATTGGTCATAGTATTGTGTCCACCCCTTGTTCCACTCCCACTTAAAAAGCCTTGTCTCTCCATGTTCAGGGCTCTCTCTCCCTGAACCCTTCGGCAGCAATAAACCTGTTGGAACCTCAGACTGAGAGCCTCCTCCTCCTCCTTTGCTCAGTCCCTGATGTCACCCCATCCCAGCATCTCGGGGCCGGCA
>WBMY01015175.1:204515-219780 GCA_013397315.1 Donacobius atricapilla
CAAGCAGTAACTAAGGAGCTGTAGATTCAAGGAGTTTCCAAATATTACAGATCTTGAGATCATCAGGAAAGAAAATCAAGGCAGTCACAATATAAAATAGCAGCTCCACGTAGCTTTTTCAAGTTTTAATTTTATTCAGGAGGTGACAGTTCAGTTTGCCTCATTCTTCGAAGCTTCATCGAAGTTTTCAACAAGATCTAGAAAAAGATCGTTGGAATTAAAGTCTGACCCACTTCCCCTTTGCCAAACATTTTGGTTTTGATTTTTTTTTTTTGTAAGTCCTACTTCATATCAAGTTTTTACACCATAAAAATTTTCAGCTTGTAAAATACAGAGCAAATAATTTTTAAAGCCTTCAAGGTTTATTCTCCTAGCCCAACCAAGGAAATTTTGGATGGTTTATTAAAAAGCACAATTCTAAAAGCATTTAACTTAACTGTAACAACTTGGCAGTGGTTCTCACAAGGTAGTTTCTTAAGGGATATTAAATAATGATCTTACTTGTAGCTATCACTTCAACATAGGACCAAAATGCTAGCTCAAACTTTGAAGTATCTCATGGTATCTGAAATTAATGAAATAATCTGCCCATAGAAATTCTGTGACAGCAAGTGACTAGACAACACTCTTACTATCCCTGGTTTGATCTAATGCTATGTGTAAGATCTCTTAGCAAAATTCACTTCCTCTTCCTCCACTGCATGTTTGTTCTTACCTGGAACTTCATCATCATCCTCTTCACCAGTAGCAAGTGGCGCTTTTCCGTCCACAGCTGCAAGAGCAAGTAGTTCAAAAGCTTCATTCAAGCTCACCACAGGCATTTTGATTTATTGTTTAGCTCAGTGTTCTTGAAAATATTATCAAAGATTCTAGGCTAAGCTGCAGTGCTTTATCCAGTTCTGTAAACAGAAATCTGTACATAATGTACAAAGTTCACGCTCCCATTGTTACTGGTAATGCTCAAGCAGCCCAGCAGTGAAATTAGAAGATGCATGCTAAACAGCATACTAGTCAACATCTTGTATCTAGGTATGCTAACTGCCCTGCATGACAATAATTTCCAAATACAAGTGGAGATTGATTTTACCATTTTTTCCTAAAAGTAGGCTAGTTTATGGCCTATCACATGGCTCTTACATTTACATATTTTATATCATCGGATTTTAAGGAACAGAAAGGATCTTATTATCCTAGACATCCTAAGAAAGCTGAGGTGTAATTGTGAAGTTGCAAGCAGACACACAACTAGGAGAAGTGCTTAGAAGGTATTACTATTCCCTGGCAAAGTCAGAGGAATATGGATACACAACTTTACACTCCTTAGGTGGCTGAGGTGACCTAGTGTTCTGGTCCACAGGTTTCTGATTCAATAATTTCTTTAACTATTCCCACTGCATTTAAGACAGGTAGTGAGATGTAACCATCTCCATTGTGGCAGACCAGTGGGTACCTGCTCAACTGGGCAGAAGTGTAATGCTAAGAATAGATATCTTAAGTGTTTGGGCACCTACAACCATTCTTAGCTGTACTGTCAAGTGGTCTCTTACTCTACTACCTCAGCTCTATTCTAATTAATCCTTCTCAGCTTTTAAGAAAAGCATGAGAAAAAATATGGGTTCTTACTAGACCTGTACATTAATTTCTAGAGAAGCAGAACTGATGAATGAACCTTGTTTTGAAAGGTCTTGGGACAAGGAAATCACTAACCTTCATTTGTTTTTTAGGCAGCAGAAAGTTGCTAAAGCTTAAGTGCATCTTAATGTTAAAAACAACATTAGAAAAGCAAACCATGTTAGTCCCTGCATTCTCCCTCATCCCCAAGACCTGTCTAGGTTTGCTTTAGTATCTGCAATCATCACAGATGTTTCACTCATTTATGTTAGGCTTCTAAATCTAGCTGCCAATGCTGAATATAAAGTTTTGGGCAACTAGTCTGGCATCCACTCTTAGTGGAAAGAAACAGCCATTTACTGGAACACAAAAAGTAATCACTTCAAACAAGCTTCCCTCTCTCTAAAACTCCACAATTTTGCTTAGAATATAACTTCTTATAATGAGCTTCTCATGGTTATCAGAATACAGAACTTCAGCAATCATTCTAAATCTTTCAAGTACTTTTTACTTTCAAGACCTACTACTACCATGACAACATCACATAGGTGACATTAGAAAAAAGGATTTGAGGATCATGATAGAGAATATTTCACCCCACATCTTGAAGACTACTTCTAGCAAAATTTTTTTCATTGGTAAGCTGACAGGAGGGTATCATCAATTTTAGGAACGTAAATAGAAGCTGCTTTGTTTGCAACAAAGCAGACGAAGAAAAAACATTATCAATCAAGTTACAACTGCCAAAAAACTGGACACAATGATGATCCCATTTTTTCCATGTTTAGGCTGTTCCATATCTTTAAAGGAATGGGCTTGAGATATTTCAGAAAGTAGTAAGACTGTACACACATGACACAAGGAATGTTCCCTGTGTCAACAAGCCTTTCACTCCAAATTCTCAGCCTGCAGCAGCGGCACCTTTTTCAAACACTACATACTTAAGTCCCTCCCCTACTTTTCCCAGTTTTAGAAGGAACAAATGTTCATGCTCTTTTACTATTTAAGTATGGAATGGGAATAGCTCGTATCAGCCCTGTTCCCTACATTGTTCTACACATACTGAAATTATAATGTATTTATAAATGTAATTCCTTCCTAGTTATCAAAAAGCCCATAGAGAAACACCTTCACCACACCTGTGAGGGAGAAAAGCAATTGCAAGTTATCTGTTATGTCCCTTTCCCCATTACTTATATTTCCACTCAAAGTGTCAAAAGAGATATAACTCAAGCTTATCTTTCTTTAAAACCTAACACTTACAGAGTAATTAATCCACCCAGCTTTAATGAACAAGATATGTCAAAATATGGCAGCCACATTAAGAAGGAAACTACCAGAAAATCAAGTCTGGCTGCAGTTTTCCAGTGCTAGCCCCATAAAAGACACACTAACAGCTGACTTTGCTTTACTGAGTCATACCTGCTATTGGATTGGAGCTATAAATAAAATTGATTTTAGAGAGTTTGATTTCTCTGTAAGCATTTTCTAACATGCTTGCAGACAAGAAGAGCGCACCGAATGTCACTGCTGCTACAGAAATAGGCCCCATGTCAGCTGTCAGCATGAAACACATTTGAGTTTCAACCTACATTGCTTGGGTAGGGCTTCTGCCAATCTCCTGAGGCTGGTCAGACTGTCAGCTCCGAGCTGGTTTAGGATGCTAGGCAGCATTTCTGTCAGCTGCTTTGTCTCAGCATGGCCGGTGATAGTGAAAGTGTTAGCAGCCAGAGATGCCTGAACTTTTGGGTTATTGAAGTGAATGACTGTTCCTTGATTGGTAAACATGTTTACCTGCAAGAAAAAAAAAAAAACCCGTATTTGAAGCAGTCTAACACGATTTTTCAATTTAACAGGAAATCAAAGTTCTTAAAGCTCCATGATGATCTATTAATAATTTACAGAAAAGTTTAGGACCTGTGGTACTCACCAGAAATTTGATTTTAATACATTTTCTACTTGTGTATAGAATTTTTTTTTCCTTTGAAGCAATTACCTCTTCAATTCCAGAAATATTGTTGACACCCAGTTTCTTCAAAGAAAACTGAAGTTTCTTGTCATCTGCTGTAGCTGTTCTATGGACAACCTTTTTCTTTCTGCGGGCAGTACCCTTTGCAAAAAAAAATTACAAGGTAAAACTTAAGTAGTTCTCATAAACTCTGATCCTAAGGGCTGAATAACCACTTTACAAAATCTACAAATCAACTTCACATACTTCACATACTCAGTGCATGCATCCCTGTTGCCCAACTGCACTGCAGTAGTCTTTCTCTTGCACTAAAGCAAGATTTTCACATGTGGGAGAAGCATGAGGTTTTAGGAAGCGATGCCACCAAAGAATAGTTATTTCACAAATTTCACAGTTTACTGTAGCATCTTACAAAAGGGAAGTTGCAAATTTATCCTTGTTCATCCAAGTTATCACAAGACATAAAACTGGACAATGAACAGTTCTAAGCAATTTCCAAAAGTTAGTATTTTTTTCTTAGATTATCCTTCTTAAATTACATCCAAATTTTGGTAATAGTCAGAAGCCATAAAGAAATGAACAATATATCATTAACAAATGAAAACGAGAGAGGTCAAAATACTATATTTTTATCCTAAATAGCCATCTCTCATCTGATGGACATACATATTTGAAGAAGGCCTACTTTTCCAAACTATTTCATAAATACATATTTTAAATTCTTCTAGTGTTTTAGACCAATCCTGTTTAGAAACCAAACAAGCAAAGGTTAAGTCGTCCTACAGACCCAGAGCTCTAGAATTCTCCAGGGAAGTAAATGTCCCACATTACAAGATACCTATTTCTGTGAAAAAGCAGAAAATGTCACTCTTAATTGCTTGAACAAGGGTCCAGAAAAACCTGACATAAAATGTCTGTGAATAAGTGAAACTAAGCTACTTTTTGACATAATGTAACTACTGATCTAAGTCCTCCCACTGCAGCTGCTCATCTACCACATTCTAATAATAAGAGAATGTGCTGCTACATAGCAGTACAAATAGCTGCAATTCCTTTTCAGTTTGCTGTCAGAAGTTTGAAAGTTGACTGGATGCTAACAACTCTAACATAATTCTGCTACCAACAGTGAGGAACATCAGAGGCAAATTCATATGAAACTAACACTGGGAAGACTACCGCTCAAACATTTAGGTTTTTGTGTAGAAAACCTGATATCCACACCCTGCTATTGGTCAGGTGTAGCACACACAATGGTTTGGAGGCTACTGAAAGTAATAGAAATGCTTTGTTTTAGGGTCTTGTCTACCCAACAATTGAGCTAGACAAGGTATAAGCTAAGTTCCTCTGGACAAAAGAATACTCAGTAAATTCCAGAACATGATGTCTTGAATCAAGGGTTATGGAGGAATATGTACCTCCTCCAGACTCATCTAAACTTACATGGCAACAGTGCCACGAAGATCCCAGGAATAATTTCCCATTATAACAAAAATTAATATAGCAAGTTCAGGCATTCCAACTATTTCACCGGTCAATTTTAAAACCAAATGCCCATTTTAAGCTTTAATGTCTCTAAAAGCCCTATACTGACCAGCAAGCTGCAGGAACTGTAATCTGAATGCATGCTCTCACATGACAGACATTAAAAGCCTCTATAGTCAATAAACACACACTGGTTAACATGCATACAATCAGCAATGTAACACAAGAGTTGTGTAATTAACCATTCACATATACCAAGAATATGCAAAACATTACCAAGGCAGTTAAATGCTTTAATTACCAAGCGTTAAGCCCCATTTTAAGGCTGGCTGTATCTCCAGCAACTGGCACAAAAATAAAAAACCAAAACAAAACACAACAACAAAAAAAAACCAATACCCCCCCCCCCCCCAAAAAAAAAAAAAAACCACCAAAAAAAACAAACCCCACACAACACTGGAATGAAAGCTCCTGGAAACTTCTGTCAGCAAGAGCTCTGTTGAATAATTTGTAATCTAGAACACTGTGTATACTCCCACAGGTATAAAAGATTCCTGAATTACGACTGACACCACAATCAAAATGTTTACTGTCATATGACTGTACTAAACATACTTTTCTCAGATTATAAGTAAACACACAACACAAATACGTATAGTGAGATGTAACAGAAAGGTTTTCCCATTATATTAATCCGCAATTACAGAAATATGACAAGTACAGAATTTCCAACTTTGTGCAGAAAGGCAAAAAACTGCCTTGAGCACCTTAAGTATTTCTGGTAAGTCAGTAACACAACTCTCTATGACCTGTGTATAAAAACTATACCCACCCTCACCTGCAGTAAAGTATACTCACTTCAAATCCCACACATTTTCTAAAACAGCCCATACAATTATCATGGAATGGCTGGAAGAGGACTACAACAGCCATGTAGTTCCAGCTCTCCCGCAAGGAGACACCTCTTACTAGACCAGGTTACTCAGAGTCCCACCCAACCTAGCCCTTCACACCCCCAGGGATGTGGCATCCACAGCTTCTCTGGGCAGCCTGTTCCAGTGCCTGACCAGCCTCACGGTAAAGAATTTTTTCCTAATACCCAATCTAAACCTCCCTTCTAGTTACATTCCCCTTGTCATGCCACTACATGCTCTTGTAAATAGTCCTCATGCACCTTTCCTGTAGGCTCCTTTCAGGTACTAAGGAGGCCCCAATGCCTCCTCTTTTGCAGGCCAACCAGATCCAATTCTCTCAGACTGTTCTGGCAGGAGTTCCAGCCATCTGATCATCTTGCTGTCTCCTCTCTGGACTTGCTCCAACATCTCCATGTCCTTCCCATGCTGGGGACCCCAGAGCTGATGCAGCCCTGCAGGTGGGGTCTCAGCAGAGCAGAGCAGAGGAGCAGAATCCCCTCCCTGGCCCTGCTGCCCACACTGCTCTGGATGCAGCCCAGGACACGTCTGGCTCTCTGGGCTGTGAGTGCCCATGGCTGAGTCACATCCAGTCTCTCACCCAGCAGCAGCCCCAGCCCTTCTGGGCAGGGCTGCTCTGATCTATCCATCCCCAGCCTGTGCTGATACCAGAGGTTACCCTGACCCAGCTGCAGTACGTTGCACTTGACCTTGCTGATGACGAGATTCCCATTCGCCCTAATAAAGAACACTAAGTCTGCTGTAATATAACATACACAGAGAAAAACAGCTGGAGATTCAGCTGCTACACACTGCACCAATAACAGCGACTTCAGAGGGCCCTGGGAGGGCACAGCTTCCCTTGAAGACAGTCCAGCGAAGCTGAGCGCACTCAAGGCTGCTCCCCACACCCATTTCCAGGACTCCTTGTGCCAGGCCCGGTAAGCGGGCAGGAACACGCAACCCCGACGGCAGCGCGAGGAGGCGGCTCCTACCTTGCCACCGATGCGCACTTGGGCCTGCAGCTTGGCCAGTTTCTCCTGGTTCATGATGGTCTCCTTCATCTGCGGAAACAACAAGAGCGCCCGGAGCAGGCGGGTGTGGGAACCCAGGTGGGGGCAAGCAGGCACAGGGAGCTCTGCAGCCGCCCCTCACCACAAGCCCACACGCGTCCTCAGCGGCAGGCGGGCGGCCCCGCCCTGCCACAGGGCCGGGAACGGCCTCGGACCGCGGGCAGAGCCGCCGAGCCTCCCTGCAGGCCCAGCCCGTAACCGTCCCTTGCTCCAACCAGCACGGCCGCCCAGCGCCCCCCGTCCGAGCCGGGCCCCGCTCCCGGCCGCCCCCCGCGGTACCTCGGCGNCCGTCTTTCCTTAGATAAGTTCCGGGATAGCGACTCTAGCGTCTCCCTGGGGAGCGCGTTGCAGTATCTTGACACGCTTTCTGTGAAGAAATTCCTCTTGATGTAGAACCTAAAGTTCTCCTGGTGCTGCTTAAGACTATGTGCCCTCATCCTGTTGGCTGGTTGCCGACCCTCCCCTTGCTGCGCCTCCTTTCGGGTAGCTGTACAGGGTGATGAGGTCATGCGTCAGACTCCTCCAGGCTGAACAACCCCAGTTGCCTCCGCTGTTCCTCACAGNCGTCTTTCCTTAGATAAGTTCCGGGATAGCGACTCTAGCGTCTCCCTGGGGAGCGCGTTGCAGTATCTTGACACGCTTTCTGTGAAGAAATTCCTCTTGATGTAGAACCTAAAGTTCTCCTGGTGCTGCTTAAGACTATGTGCCCTCATCCTGTTGGCTGGTTGCCGACCCTCCCCTTGCTGCGCCTCCTTTCGGGTAGCTGTACAGGGTGATGAGGTCATGCGTCAGACTCCTCCAGGCTGAACAACCCCAGTTGCCTCCGCTGTTCCTCACAGGGCTTGTGCTCCAGACCCTTCACCAGCCTTGTTGGCTGCCTCTGGTCTTCTGCCAGTGCCTCAATGTCCTCCTCCTAGTGAGGGGCCAAGGATGGGACACAGCACTGGAGGAGCAGCCTCACCAGTGCTGAGCACAGGGGGGACACTCCCTGCCCTGCTCCTGCTGGCCACACCATTGCTGGTACAGGCCAGGATGCCATTGGCCTCCTTGGCCACCTGGGCACTGCTGGCTCCTGTTCAGTCACTGTCACCAGCACCCCCAGGGCAGCTTTCCAGCCACTCTGCCCTGGCTTGTGACACTGCCTGGGGTCATTGTGGACAAAGGGCAGGACCCAGCACTCACCATACCTCCCCTCATCATGCCTCATGTTACCACATCTTACTCACTTGGCTGCTCTCTTACCCACTGCGCTTACCTGCAGCCCTGTCACCATCCATGGTCTGGCATCACAGAACCATGGGGTTGGAAGGGACCTCTGGAGATCATCCAGTCCAATGTCCCTGCTAAGTCTGTGACGGGATTTTTACCCCGACATTCCCCTGATTAGGGGTTTTCTGTCTCTCAGAGTNACTAAGGTCAAAGACAGTGCTTTCCTGGGGTCCCAGCCAGGGTCTGGGACCCCCAGGGCAGTTTGAGGGGTTTTCCACATGCCATGGCCTCCAGTCAGGGTCACCCAGAGCAAATGACACAGGAATATCTCCAGATGGGTTTTGAATGGTTCCGGAGAGAGGCATTCCACAACCTCCCTGGGCAGCCCATTCCAGTGCTCGGCCACCCCCAACACAAAAAAGTTATCCCTCATGTTGAGGTGGAATTTCTTGTGTTTTAACTTTTGGCCATTGCTCTTCATCCTGTCACTGCACACAACTGAAAAGAGTCTGAGACCATCCTCTGACACCTGCCTTTGAGATATTTACACGTATTGACAAGATCCCTTCTTAGTCTTCTCTAGACTAAACAGGCCCAGCTCTCACAGTCTCTCATAAGAGAGATGCCCCAGCAATTGTGTTTGTGTGCCTGTACCCTCTACAATAGTTCCTTGTCTTTCCTGTAATGAGGCGTCCACAACTGGACATGGTACGCCAGATGTGGCCTTGTTAATTATGTGTTTATTATTTTTCATGCTAGAAAACATGTAAGCACTGTGTTTCTTTCTCACTTGTGTAGTGCAGGCCACCTCTCAACACCCATGGCTGTGCTTCTCCCTGCTGTTCCCAGCAACTTGCCTCCTTCCTCCCAGCTGGCCAATGCAGAGCTCTCTGGTGGGGTGCCTTAAGTGAACCAACCCCCAGTGTCCCCAGCTGCCCCTGCCCAGCCAAACTACTGAGACTTTTTTCTGTCAGCACTGCCTGTGTGTCAGTTCTTGTTCTTTTTATTTCTTCCACCTTGTGTTTTTTTCACTGTAGCTTTTCCTCCTGTTATGTTACTGTAATTTATAAGCTACCCACATGTGACTGCTTGCTGCTGGTCACTGGATAGCCTTTGTGTGCCCTCACTGGATCCCTCAGAGATGTTCCCCTGTAGCCATGTTTTCCCCTCACTGAGGCCTTTCTGTTTTCCAAATCCTATTCTGAGAGCCAAACACACACCTCCCAGGCCCTAACTGATGCAGTTGCTACTGCCTTTGAGTATATATAAAACCTGTCCCTCAGTTTGTGTTTCTGAGGCAGAGATCATTCACAACGTACAATTTCAGTCCCCCACAAGTTTGCCAATGTGTTAGAGTTTCCTCTGTCTGATGAGTGGGACTAATCTCACAGCCGTGGGGAACACATGTCTGGCTCCAACCCAAGGCAAAGCGGTCCTTGCAGGACCTGTGTTGCGCAGCAGAGGGCAGGGGGAAGAACCCTGGCATTCTCGTCAGTGCTACACGTGCTCACAGAGCAGGGCAAGACAGGAGAAGCCTCGTTGCTCAGTGGTCCCAATCACCACCACAGCTCAACCCAATGAGCCTACTGGCACCAGTAGAAAAGCTACTGACTTTGCCATCTCACCCTGTGTTTTAATGCCTTTTATACTGGTTCTTCTCTGGAATATCATCAGTTAACTATTCTCTTTGGTCTTGTTTCTGTAGGACTATGTTAATAATTAATTTATCCTTCTTTATTGATTAACACTGTCTTCCTTGTTAGTAATCCTGAGAGCCAAGGGTTTGCTAAGGCACTACTTTTTATGTGTCTATAAATTTTGTTTGTTTTTACATTATCTTTTCACTACACCAGAGCTGAGTGTTAATTTATACAAAATATTTTGATCCTGTTAAAATTGAGGCTTTTGTAATTAGTGAAAATTATTTATAATCCCAAGATTACTCCATCTGGTAGTGACAGAAATTCTCAGAGGCATGATGATTCAAAAGGTGCTGCTGAAGAGCAGCAGCCTCTGTGCCTCCCACCAGGTAAATCACAGATGAAAATTAGAGGATGATCAAACAACTGTAAAAGATGGTGGAGGACCTCCAAAAATTTGGTCCACCATATCTGGAAAATTCAAACAGTTTAGGGAGAAAAGATGGTGGGGGAAGCCCTTATTATTTAATCTGAACTAGCAAACCCAGTATATAATTCAGAAGGCGGAGGGGGGAAAGCAGATTTAGGAGAAGGGATGTTTAGGCATAGTTTGGGGAAGACAGAGCTTCTTAGGACCTAAAAAGCAAGCTTATATTTATAGCAGGATGAAACTGCCAATGTACCTGCAACAAAAGTGAAGAGAGCTGAGATGAAAAAAACAAAAAACAAACCTGAGTCACTGCAAGCTATTGAAAGTAAAAATTGATCCCCTTTAGATTTATCAAACCTAAAGTTTGCCATCAAAATATATGAAATATCCTAGAATTGCTAGGCCAAATGATGATTACAAACAAGCAAAATATTTTATTAGACTCAAATACTGAAGTGAAAATTAATCACAGAAAGGTTATTCCAAGATAGAAACTGTAGAAAATGCTGTTCCAGCTGGCATTTTTGGATCAACTGGTCTAGAGATATGAACTCATATGCCCTCGTCTGAGATTTTTGAAGACAAACTATGATGATAGAACCACATCACTGAGTTGTAAAGTGATTCAAGAGTGGCAGTTCAAGGGACTCTGAGATTTGGTAACATTTCATGGATCAAACAGGAGACCTTCAAAAAATAAACTTTACACCTGAGAAAAAGTATTTTAGCATGCTAAAATAGTATTGGCTTGTTTTCTTCAGTTGTTCTTTTGTAATTCCATAATGGGAAACACAAACCTAAACCTGGACTTAGTTGCAGCTGATGAACTTCTATTGAGAAATGAAACAGATTCAAGGATTGTACCACTAAGAGAGACCCTGGGCTCACAAGCACTTTTTTACTTCTGAAAAAGGGTGAAAGTCATGACCTCAAAAACGTCAACAAATATACATTGCTGAAGGAAAGTTCATTAGCTACGCAGAAACAGCATGGTTGTGGAGGAAGATCATTAAAGTGGTTACTTGGAAAAAATTGTTTCCTAAATTATATGGAAGTTTAAAGGCAGAAGAATGGCATTTGCTCTCAAAATACCAGTGGAAAAGCTCTCCTAAAAGTCATGGCCAGTGCTGCATAAGTAATAACAGGCCATGTTGAGGAGAGGCGTTAGTATTACATGGAGGAAACTAATCACAGGTCACGAACATAAGTGATCAGGCCATAGTGAAGTAATACTCGTCCTGATTATCAGAGACAACAAGTGGAAAAAAAGTAGTTTTAAGCAGCAAAGGAAATCTGATAGTCAAAATTTTATTTGGAAACATTTGTTCAGAAGAGTGCTGTATTTAACTGCAGGACATAAGGGGGAAAGCACTTAGTGATTCTGAAAATACCCATGTGTGTTAGCAATTTAATGGAGGAAAATAGCAGCATTATGGAGTAGAGAACAAAAAGTGTTGAGAGAGAGATATAAATGGAAAAGAAGCTATCTCCAGGTATGTAGATATAAGACTCACTAAAGAATTAGTAACTTTTTAAGGGATATAAAATACATAAACCTTGATAGGAGCCCAGAAAGACTGGACTTGAGTCTGGTGCTGTTTTCATCTCATATATTACCATGTTGTGTCATGTGCTGCAGAGTTGGTCTGTAATAGACCTTAGTGTCAGGGAAGAGAGGCTGATGCCCAGCAAACAGTGTCCTTTTCTCACCATGCCTGTAGCTTTTAAACTCAACAACCCAAAATGCATGGGCTTCAAGCCATATCACAAGTCTTTTCGTGACCTCTGGGATGCCTCTCTCTGTAACATCCTGCAGAGTCCTACTGGAGAGCAGTTGGATAATTGCTACATCAAGAATCCCCTGCCTTCACTGTACATGGTTCACACAGACTTTGCAGAATGTTTGGGAGTTCATGTTAATAAAACTGCTAAAAGCTCTCCAAGAAAGGCTTGCCTCTTAGTCTTAGTAACAAATATCTTGCTAGAAAATAAGTAACAGGTAGAAGTCACTATATTCCTTACTGGCTATGTGTGAAAAAGGTGATACTTAGAATTTATGCACAGATGTTAGAGTATTAGACAGTCTATTCCTATAGCCATCCTCTATGCAGAATTCAAGAGGACTTGAATCCTTCAAGCCATGATCACATAAATGTTTTTACCTCTGCTAAGACAGTTGTCTTTGTATTATCTTTAAACAATTAACACAAGTCAAAACATTGTTGAGGCAACATGACTCAACATCAACATGGAAATGTGTAATGGATCACATTTAGCCCAGGATGAATCAGAACTAAATCTGGCCCACTCTAGAAGAGTAGGTGCCATCATGCTACCTTTGACTAATGCCTTGGCAGCTGCAAAATTCTTATTCATTCTGGATTTGACTTCTTTGATTTTCTAGACCTCCTGATGCAGATGGTGATCGGCAGGAGGTAAGTGGTGAGCATAGGTGGCAAGAGGTGGAAAGGCTGGACAAGACAAGGGCCTTTCTCCTTCTGCAACAGCTAGCTGTTATTTCTGCACAAGTCCTGGCAGGAGCCCATTAGCCACCAAAGTTCTAGATGGAAAAACTGATCTTCTTTGTCTTTGATCACAGCATTGCTTATCCCCAAGGATTTCTAAGTGAACAAAGAATATACCTGTCAATATTCACTGCCTTTATGAATGAGCTTGTACTCCTTTGGGGCTTACTTCCATCTCTACAGAATGAACTGGAAAATATCTCAACTATTTGAGACACTAATTATGGGATCTCCCTCACAGTTTGCTAAAGCTTGTCTACATCAAAAAATTAGGGCATACGTGGAGAATATTAGAAAGGTTTTCAGTATCTGATGAAGTTATGAAATTAAAGGTAACCTAAACAAACATGATCTTTTCATGTGAAAAGTACTCTGCTATATCAGCTCTGGCAGCCAGTGCTTCATTTTGTAAATCTGATATCTTTCCACCAGCACTGGAAATAGTTACTGGCTTAAAAGGGTAGAAATAACAAGCTGAAATTAAAACTAGTAAAGCAAATTTAAGCATCTCATGCTGTTTTGAAGGACTAATATGAAAATAATAGGGGTGAGATGAACAAGGAAAAAGATGGAGAGAATGACAAAGATTATCAGAAATACATAATTACTTCTGTACTACTCCAGTGATCCTGAATAACCCCGCAGCATGTAAAAATGGTGACCAATGAAAAAAATTGTGATAGAATCTACAAAGTCATGTACAGGAGGGAGAGGGTTTAACAACACTTGTTCTAGAAGAGACTTGTTCCTTGTCTCTTCTAGTACAAAACTGAAAGTGCATCGCTTTTAAATGAGCAGGTGACTTGCATAAAGCAAATGAAAAGAGACTTCTTACCACTCACGGTTAGAGCTTAGGAGCATTACACCACAGAATATGTTTAGTGGTGTAAATGTACATGATTTCAAAAAATGACTGGAAAAATTCATGGAATAAATTCTCTCACGGGCTATTCAATTCAGATATTCTCTGCTTTAAAGCAAACAAACAAACCACTTGAAACCTAGATTTCTGGCAGCTAGGAATCAATTTTACACACTAGGTTTTTTTTCCTATATTTTTTCCCTAAACATCTGGTCTTAGCTGATATTGAAGTCAGTTTATGCTGCTGTGTGGGTCTTGGTCTAACCTGATAAAAATCCTTCTTAAAATCAGAACATCATGAGAACATTAAATCAATTTTTACACAAATTAAAAGCCCAAAGGGCCTTAAAGGAAGTGACTTTCACTTGTCAGAACAAATGTATGTGCCCTGCAAGAATTATAGAACAAGGAAAAAAAAACCCAAACCAACCAACAAAACAAAACCCCAACAAAATCCAACCCAATCAAACAAATAAACCAAATCAGCTTGATCAAGAAGAAAAAACATTTGATAAGGGTAGAGGGAAGATCACCTCCAAGGATGGTAAATCCTTTTTCAGCAGAAGACATGGCTTGAACCCCAGATTTTTCTTCAGTTTTTCAGGTGACTGCTGCCAATCCTCTCCAGTGCACTGTGACCACATAGACATAATCCCAGCCTCCACAAAAGGCTTAAAGGAAGTGTTACCTTCCCCGAAACATGGCAAGAGTAGAGGAAAATAAACACCAAAAAAAGTGGAGATAAAATGGCGGTCACTGTTATACTGGGCTAAGAAGACAGTTTCACTTTCACTGTTAGTGCTTCGTGGACATCACCATCCTTTTGCAGGGTCATTGCTGGAACATTTATTCATTCCATGCCACCAGCAGCTCAGAATTCAGTCCAATCTTTGAGCCAAAACATGACATTCACAGAACACGTAAATAATTCAAGGAATTGTTCTATACATTGAGAAAAAGTCCAGTTCTGCAGCTCCAGAAAACTCAGACCACCTCAGCCAGTGTGCCAGTGTGGCTGCTTGAAAATGCCCTAAATAGTGCCCAGGGTAATCTTTGATTTTTAATAAGGGCCTGGGCTGCGCTGATAAAATGTAGATGTTCTGTATATGCGCGCAGGAATTGTGCGTATAATATATAACAAAAAAAAATACAATTCATATTATTTTAAATTTTATTTTTAATTTTAACATGTCCAACCAAAGGAAAAAAAAAAAGAAGTATAAACTGTAGCTGGGTAGCTATTTCTCGTCTTGCTTCTGTGCAAGTGTGTTTTAAGGTGCATGATATATCAGATGATTCACAACTAGCAGGAAACCCTAGAAGACATCCCCCGCGTCCTGGGTCAAGGGTGGTTCGGTGTGCAGGCAGAGAGCCCCTGGACGGAGGTGGTAAGGTGGTGGAGGAAGTTCCAGCCACTTTGCGGAGGGGCTCTTCTTAGGTCCCCTCCAAAACTCTGCTTTTCTTTAGGCTCCGCGGTCCCGCTCAATCGCTTAACGGGGATCCCTCCGGCCCTCGGGGGCTGCTTTGGGCAGGGGTGTCCCGGCGGGAGTCCC
>WBMY01015177.1:0-15705 GCA_013397315.1 Donacobius atricapilla
CGCGGCCGTTGCGCCGGGGCCGCCCCGCTCAGTTGGCGACATGGCGCGGCCGCCGGCGCTCCTGCTGCTGCTGCTGCCCGTCCTCCTCGCCGGTACCGCGCGCACCAAGCCCGGGCACTGGCGGCCGCGGGAGGGGAGGGCAGTCGGGGAAGGGGGGAACGCGCTGGTACCGTGCCCCGGCCGGTGCCGTCCCCGGGATGGGGAAACCTGAAGCGGCGCCGTGCCCCGGCTGGCTCCGAGCCGGCGGTAGGCACCGGCCATCCGGAGGCAGGGCGGGGGAGCGGCGCAGGATGGTGCCGGGCAGTAGCTGGTCGGGGGATGACAGGAGCGGACAGCGCCTGGTCAGGGTGTCCCTGGGGCGGACAGAGAGCGGCCAGGGGGTGCCAGGTCGGGGCCGCGTCCCGTGGGTAACAGCCAGGGCTGGTCCCGCGGAGGTCGGGGGATCCGTGCGGGGCCGGGCGCCGTTAACGCCGCTCGCTCTCCGCAGGGCTCCTCTCGTGTCCCGGCGTCATGGCCAGCTACCCGGTGAGTGCCGCCTGCCCCGCCGCCCTCCCTGGCCCCAGCCAGGCCTGCCGCTGCCCCGGCCCCTGCCCCGGCAATGGGCAGGGGGCTCTCCCCGCAGCTGAGGCGCCCGCACGGCTGCTGGCTTCGCAGCACAGAAGCCCTGGCGATGCCCATCTCTTACCATCTCCAGCTGCATTGCTTTTGTGGGGACTCGCTGTCCGTGTGTCCCGCTGATACGTATGTCCTGACACCGCAGCTAAGCCGTGCCAGGCAGTAGGAGCCAAGCCTCAAGTGATAGATTCCCTTAAGAGCGTAACGTGGCACTTCAAAATGCTGTGCCAGCTCTTGTTGGACTCCTTTTTTTTTCTGTGCACGCCAGGATTCTTCAGAAGCTGAGCAGAAATGTGTTTCAAATGTGTAACTTTGACTTCTTTCGTACCTGTTTTCCCCAGCCTAACTGCGCCCAGTATAAGTATATGTGTCCAAGGGACTACCATCCAGTTTGTGGCACTGATGGAGAGACCTACGGAAACGAGTGTGTGCTCTGCCTTGCTAACAGGTAGTCATTTAATTCTGTCCTTCCCTTCCCTATAGGCAAGCAGAACATTCACCCTGACATTCCAGATAACTGATAGATAATTTATTGGCTTTGGATCATTTTCACTGTTGCACCGCAGTTTCAGCAGTGTCCTCTCAGCTGTGAATCCCTTGCAACAGATTTTATTGTGATACCTGTAAAGGGTTCCATTGGATTCGGTCAGCTGGCTGTACTGAATTTTTGTATTAGTAATTCCTGAGAAGGAGCATCTTAGAGTAGGTTGCCTGTCATGTTCATACAACGGCATACTGCCAATAAATGTAACGCCAGACCCTTCCACACTCTCGATCAGAAAACATGAAAGATCCCACCCAAAATGCAGCTTTACATATAAAATATTTACGTTCAAGATCCAATCTCTTGTACTTCCTTTCACAAAGAAGAGTAGGAATGCCAAATGTTAGGAGAAAACGCTATTTTGCTTTCAGGTTGTCTAAAAACCAAGAAAAAACCTGCCTGAGATTTGAGGGAGAGTATTTTATTATTTAATAATTTGATACTTTTTAAAACAAATTGAAAACACAGAGAATCAGTATCTAAGGAGTGTTATTACTCCCCATTACAATTGATTGGAAACCTTTATATAGCAGTGTCTCAGTACAAACTGGGAGGAACTGTTGTAAATAGAATTTTGATGGTAAAAGGCAATTTATATTAATGAAATAAATGATCTTCTGTTTCCAGCAGAAGGTATAAGTGAGAGTAGCAGAAGAGCAGTGAGGGGAACTTACAAAATTGTGAACAGACAGATCTCAAGAAAGGGAAGGCTGAAATGTGTTTCTGACTTTGGGGCAGAGGAAAGATTAATTCTGACCAGACAGTCTGCAAAACTCAAATGACTAAGATAAACAGAACATAGGCCAAAATAAGGAAAATGATTAAGGTATTGAAGAATACTCAAGGTAATATTGTAAAGAAACTGCTGAAGCACTTGCAGTGTCATTCAGGTCTGCAGAATGTGGTAACACTTTCACCAGAGCACAGCACAAACAACCCAAGCAAGTGACACTTTGCAAGGAAAATTGGTATACCTACAGTTATTAAAAAACCGAAAAGTAAACAAAATTCATGCACAGTAGAATCTGTTAAAAGGGAAGAAAAGAGGTTCTGGCATGTTACGTATTAGGAGCCTACCCATCTTTCTTGCCTCGAGTGATGCTGGAGTAAGTTATTAAGTGACTAGCTTTGTACATAGCCAGAGGTGAAGAGGAATGTAAGCAAAGCAGATACAGATTTGTCAGAAATAATCCAATCAAATCCATGAGATTTAGTTTTTTGGCACGATAACTGGCCAAACAGAATAGGAAGAAATAGAAGTATTGGTGCATTACATTAATAAGGCATTTTCCATTATCTCCACTTGACATGCATGTAAGCAGACAAATAGTTATTCAGCTGAAATTGCTAAAGGATGAAGTCACAGAAGTTTGAAACGCTGTGGTTCAAAAGCAGGGGTCAGCATTTTACATTTGAAAGTGCTATTATATTTTATATAATAAAAATTGCAAAATGGCATGGATATGGTGATCTGTGCAGGATATTATAAAAAATCGTGGCATCTGGAGTAATGGAATGAAATCAGTACAGTAAAACACAAAGAGAAGTGCTATCAGCCATAGAGAGTGCAAATCCATATTGTGGAGATATAGACAGGAGAACATCTGATGACCTAAACAGTATCTTTGATCCTTTTAGAACAGAAGGATGGACTTTGAGATGCAGCCTTACATTTCTAGGCTGCTTCATTTGTTTAGGCATGATCCCTCAGTTCTAGATGGATGCATGGCAGATTCCTGAATACAGTATTGCACACAGAACAAAGGGTTCTGCTGCTTATTTCAACTCCTTAAGTAATTCCTCAAGTAATTAGTGATAGGGCTTATGTCTTTTTAGTGTAAGATGTAAAGTATATGTTTTGTGTGATACATGGGATTAAATCAAGTTATACACACAAGATAGAATTTTGTCTTAACCATCTTTTTTTACTGTCTTCTTACACACTCTAAAGCATGTATTTTGGTCTGACAGGACACAGGGTGGTCAGATACTCTCCTGAGAATTTTTCTTTTATAGTTCAGTAGTTGGCATATTTTGGGGCCTTCTAGTTCAGTCTGGAGTTGTTGTTCCAAAGTGTTTGACTTGGCATGAACACAACACAGATAAAACATTTTGCTTTATCAGAGAAATTTCAGCTTTGAAAAACAGTCCATAGTCATAAGCAATGATCATTCGATTCCAAGTAATCTAAGGTACAGTCTGTCACACATCTTAGGAGGACAGAACAAAGAGATTTTTCTGCCCTGTTTAGCAAGCTGCATAACCAGTTGCTGAAATAGTGTAATGTGGTGATATAGAAACAGATACAGGGGCACATCCAGTACTAAATTATAAAACAGTCACTTCTCAATTAACTTGGAGTGATTCTCAATTGCCATCTTGCAGGTTTGTTCTAGCCCATATTTAATCCCATGAAGGGGCTTCTTGGAGAGAGCTGTACTTCCTGATGGCCAAGACAGTATTTTCCATGAGCTCTTTTAGCCGTGAAGGACTATGTGGGCACCTGGAGAGCCCTGTGTGAATTGAGTGCTGCAGAAGAGGTTGCTGCAGTTGATCCGTGATAACATGAGACACCTGGAGCAAAGGCCCAGCACAAACCCTCCCCATCCTGGCTCTGCAGTGAAGCCCCTTGACTGTAATACCAAAGTTGGTTTTCCTCCCTACTTTTTTTTTTCTTTTAAAGCTTAGATTTAATCTATTCTTAAGTGGGTGCTCAAATGCAAATCCCAGGTCTCTTCCACACTCAGTGTCCAGTAGCAATGACAACATCTGGTCTTAGTTTAAACCTAGTCCGACTGCAATACGTGCTCTTTGGAAATAGATGCAGCAGCTTGAGGTGTTTCTGCAGGGTTTAGTGTAAGGGCTGTCCTTCAGCCAGAACTACTCCTTACATCCTTACCAGTGCTTTACATCCCCTGGCCTTGATTTTGTCTTTCATATTCCTGATCTGCTCCACTACTTTCTGGTTAAAAGATCTCTAATAAAACCATTAGTACAGATCAACCCTGCTTTTGGGTAAACATAAGTCTCTTGAATTTCATCAGGGGTAAACCAGCTTGATTCTATTAAGATAAGGAAACAAACTGATGATCTAGGACAGTTTGCATTCTATTATTTTTCTGTCTGCACTTGCCTGGTAAATTGAGATTTGTAAATGGAGTATCCCAAAATACTGTGTATGGGACTAGCAAAAAAATCAAACCACTGTTCCCAAACTAAGGGGTACTTGGCTGAAATTTCCTTAAAGAAGATTCCAGCATTCAGATTCCACATTCAAAATTAAGTGAAGCCTCAGATGCAGAGGTGCATCAGGATGCACACCCTTCCCACTGAATCCCCTTGTGAATGGGAAAATATCGTAAGCATTAGAACTGGTTCGCAGCCTAGAGACTGCGAAGTTTAACTTGTATTATTACAAGTTTAACTTGTACTATATGTGCTTTGTAATGGACATGTTAGTCCTCATGATGCGATTTGTCATGTGGTTTGGCAGTTCTCAGATTTGCAGATCTGAGTTTTTATCAGGTTTTATCAGGTTTTACAGCATAACAAAGCCCGTGGTAAGTTACTTACTCTGCGTATGTGATTCATAAATTTTTGCATCATGGTTACTTTGTGGTAATGCTTTCAGTAAGTGATGCAATTAATGCATCACTGCATTTAACTGAACACACAGAAAGACATGAGAGAATCCACTTTATAAAATGTGTCAGTAAAATTCAAGTGGTGTTCCTCTTCTAATATATTTTTCTTCTGTTTGCAGGGAAGATAACACACATATAGAAATTCTCCGAGAAGGACATTGCTGATATGACAGATGGCCACTTTTCAAGAAAATAAGAGGGTCACAGGCAGTCCAAATGGAAACAGTGCCTTAAGTGTACCTTCTGTGTAGCCTGTCTTAATAAACAAACTTGCATATTTAAAATATGTTTACTGTATTAAAACTGGTGGTTGTAAACATATCCATAGTGCAGTTATAACCTGAACCCTGATTTATTTTCTTACTAAAGATGGATCATAAGAAAGAGATATTCTGACTCTTTACTGGTAGGCCAGTTGTCCAGAGAAGGGATTGAGTGCACCAAGGAAGGAAGTGAATGGGTACCAAGTGCCATTCCCACAGTCCCCCCTGGGATCAAGGGACCTGCAGGTCCTGCTGATGGGGGGCAGTGACCTGGGCACCCTCTGCTCTTGCTGCAAGTAAGGGCTGTTTTGGGATGCTGGAGGCATGGCCAGGGGGCACACGCTGCCCTCCAGGTCCCCATCCCTCTGGGCACTGCTCCCTGGGGCTGTGCTGTCACTGGCCAGGCTGGCACCCAAGAGCCACTTCCTGTGGCAAACATCAAAGCAAAATTGGAAAGCTCAAGACTCCTGTGAAGGGGTGCACTCCAGAGTGGCTCTGGTGGGCCTTCCCACAGGGAGGGTGTGCAAGAACTGGGGTTTGGTCCTCTCCTTGTACTTGTCATGGGTATGGGCACACATCTTAGTTTGTTCCTTTCTGTTCCATTGAACACCTGTTTTTTGCACGTTGATTAAAATTAACTGTGTTTGGGTTGTCCTACGGTGCTTGGTAATACACAGGTGGCTTCTACCTTTGATCTCAGCCAAGCAGCAGTGTCAGGCTTTGCTGGGCAGCAGCAGTGCAGGCAGAGATGTACAGCACGTTTCATGCCTGAGGAACATTCTCAGGTCAGTGACTTCAGGTTTGAAAAACAATAATGTTTTGGCCTTACAGTTCCTTTAAAGGGTCAAAACTATCCTTACCTTCCAGCACATGCCTGCTTTCATTTTCTTTGAGCAAAGACTAATCAGTGATGGAGGAATTTCATGTGTGGCACAACTGGAGGGCTGGAAGCCAAACCCCCCCCCCTGAAACGGTAGTGTACCCCAGCTGGATATTCATGAAGCTTTACAGCTCAAAAATATGGTGAATTTCAGTATGATGGATTTAATTTTTTTAAGTTAAAACTGTACATTGCATTTAGGACGATGTTGAGATCATTATCCAAACACTTCTTGAACTCGGTGCTTCCTGGGGAGCCTGTTTCAGCGCCCAACTGCCCACTGTGTGAAGAACTTTTCCTACCATCCAACCTAAACCTCCCCTGACACAGCTTCACAACATAACTTATTAACATAATAATAACAGATTAACAGTATAATTCATAATACAATGTCATAGAAGGATGTTGCTGTAATCTTTAGACATCAACAACCTTATGGCAAGCATTCCTGTTAGCTTATTACACGTGTGTGAGGCTAACAAGGAGTTATGCTAGCTGAATGGCATGATTGTGGATCAAGAAAGGATGTTTTTTCTCTCTGAGCTCAGGTGATTGAGCAATATTTTGATTGATTAGGATTTTATGATATTTTCTAGCTTCACAGGATCAGCACAGTCCTGATCACACAGGGAGGAGAATGTGCAGCCATGCGTATAGATCAAAGAAAGGTCAGAAGATGTCTTGCTGGCACTTGCTAATGAAATGTGGAGATGAATGGCTTTTTTTCCCTGATTGTGTTGCTAGAAGAGGTTTTTTTTAAAAACTGATTAAATTCCCAGCTCTCCCTCCTGTGGAATTTTAACTGGTTTTTAAATTTGCCAAGGAAACATGTTTTTAAAAGTTCCCTGAACTCCATGTACTGCTGCTCAGCAGGCACAGTGTGTGTGATTTCTGGGACAGCTGGGCTCCAGCTGCCAGCTTAGCTGTGGGTAGTTTGGAAGTGCTCAACCCCTTGCTACAGGCACCCTTTGAAGGGTATGCAGGCTTTCTCCACCAGAGGTGTAACTGGTTAGTAACATTGGTATCTAAAGGAAAAAAGAAGTCTCTCCTGGGTGACACAGGACCATGGGCAAGAGCAGAAGGGAAAGCCATGTCTGAATCCTGTGGGAGAGAGCCAGTACGAAGAGCTTGGATTTGTGGGTTTCTCCCTTGCTCTCTAGGCGGCAGCATTTGTTTTCTTTTCAAGCTCATTTTGTGTTCTCAGTAGGGGGTGCAGTAAAGGTTTTTAGTTCATCATTATCATTTCAATGCATAAACATTCTGTTAGAAGCTGTTTGTTTTCAACTGTATTATTATTACTGTCATTGATACATGGTCAATCTCCTTTACATGGAAAAGTTAACTTGCCTTTTCCTGATCATTGAATTCAAGTATGTTTTTTTGGAGGAGACTCCATGGTACACAATTTGGTAGAAACATTATTCTTTGGGGAGATGACTCACAGATGAAGCTGTGGCATTCGTTGCCATGTGTAGGATTGCATCGGCTTCTGTCTTAGCTTTGTGATTTTCAAGCTGGTCAAGTAGCAACTACTTCATTTTCTAAACTCTAAGCATCTATAGAAGTATCGTAGGTTCCTGGAAAGGGAATTCTTAGCTAGATAACCTCAGAAAAAATCCCAAAGTTTTCTCTGTGAGAGTGCCTCATCTTTTCATAGAGGAAAAATTGACTCTTTTAAGTGCTTCTTCAGTCATCTGGTGAGAAATTATGCAAGAATCTGGTACATGTGTTTAATTTTACCTTTTAAGCAGTTATGAATATTTCTTCCTGACATCAGGTGCAAAAGTGTTTAGAGTTGACCTAAAGCTGTTCCTACATAAGCTAGTCTGTTCCAGCTTCCCCAGTGAAAAATCCTTCTGTGAAACACTCTAGGGCTGGGACTGAGGTCTTTAACTTGTCTAATAATACCTGGTGTCACTGTAGGTTCTGTGGGATATTGCAGCAATCCCCAAACTGTGGCCCTAGTAGGGCCTGGGTTTTCTGGAAGTCCTTTCTTATTTGCTAGTCCCTTTCAAATATTTTGGATATCCAGAAATTTGCAGATGTCTGTAAATGGACACTTGAAGTGAACCCTCTCTCTTCATTTGAAGAGCATCTGTCAAAGAGGAGGGGCTTCTGTAGGAGGCTTTGGGGCTGTTGTACTGTAGCTATCTGTATGCACACTCTTACCTTCTGGTAAGCTTTGGGAAACTCCAAGTAGCTTGCTTCTCTCCAAATTTCTAAAAATCAGCTTTGCATTTACATGGGATTCGTAGCTTTTCTCTCCCCACAATGTTTCTGCCTTCCCTGTGGTAGGAGACATAAGTACAGCTGGATGCACAAAGCTGTGGTGAAATGTGAGGTTGTGAATGGAAGGTCACATCAATGATTAAGTTTATCTGCTGAGAATCATAGAATCATGTAGGTTGGAAAAGACCTTTAAAATCATCAACGGTAAACCTAACACTGCCAAATCCCACTAAGCTGTGTTACTAAATGTAAATCCTGACAACCAAGCAAAATGCAAATTGTGTCCCTGGTCCTTTCTCTATCAACTTGCCCTCTGCCCAGAGGATGCACTCAATCCCCTTGGCCAGATCATTGGTAAAGAGATTAAATAGGGCTGGGCCCAGCATTGAGCCCTGGGGAACCCCACTAGTGGCCATTTACCAGCTGGATGTAACTCCACTCACCAGCACCCTCTGGGTCCTGCCACCCAGATGGTTTTACATGGCAAACAGTACACTCATCCATGCCATGACCAGCCAGTTTCTCCAGGAGAATTTAGGGATCTGCAACCATAATCAAAGTTTAAATCTTGACCATCTATTGAGAGCTAGATAGTATTCATATCAGAATCAAATAGGACAAGACAATAAGCAAGTCATCTCCATGGATCAGCCAAAGTAAAGATTTCCTAAACTCTGGGCATAAGGGTCTGTAAACTCCTAGTACCATGTGTTACTATGTGACTGAGTCCAAAAAGAGAAAAAAAATGCATATTTTGGGGATATTCCTCTCCTACACAGAGAAAGAAGAATATAGTTTTTAAAAGTTGTCAGAAGAGGAAAAGGAGGTTTTTAACTCTGAAAAGAAAACTGTTTGGGCTCATGAGGAAGGGAAAAAGAACATTTATTTTCCCCTGACAAACACTGGACTTTGGACTCTGCCATGCATCAGTAAGGAAAAAAAAACACATATAAGTAATAATGGGCTAGAATAGGGATCTTGTATACGTGCAAAATCTTGTTAAATACCAGCAAAACTTTATTTCCCATTAGGAATACGAGAACAAGAACACATAGAGGTTTTAGGAATAACATTCTTCAAGATGTTCACAATTCTGTTGCTCACAATCCTTAGCTACCTGACCTAGAGGGCCATGCTTGGAGCAGGAGGTTGGACTAGAGACCTGGAGAGGTCATTTTCACCTTGCTTATTCTGCAGTTTGCAATAGCAACAGGCTGGTGCATTTGCAACCAGCACCTGTGCTGCCCAAAGTCGGGTGTTATCAGAACCACCAGAACCATCCCTACAGGTCTGACGACTATGAGAAAGCACCTCAGTTATCTGGAGTGCTGTGTGTAGGTGTGTAGTGGTTATCACATTCGCCTAATTTTCATTTTAGTGGAATAGGATTAAAAGAAAAGCAAAACAGGTTCAATTCAAAATAGAAACAGTTAGATTTATTAACATACAGTAAAGGTAAACAAACAAAAACCAACTACGAAACCCTCTCAAAAACAACCCCTCTTCCTCCCTAGCAACAATCTACTTTTCCACGAAAAAACAATGCAAAGGGACAAAACATCAGAACTCTTAAGTCAGCATCACTTAATAAGATAGTCTTTCATTCAGTCTTTTGAGAGAGACAAGTCCCTCCTGATTCTTNCTGAGCCTTCTGCCTTACTTCCCATCTCTTGCATTCAATTTTCTCTGGTGAAAACATAATGAAATGAATGTCAACAGTCTGCCATTAGGGAGTGATAAGAGTACTTTATTCAGAACAGATAGAACATTTTCAGAGACTCAAGAAAACCTCCAGGTCTTCAGAAATGACAGGACTGAAAAACATCGGGCGGCGACCAGCAGGCTGTCAGCAGTTACACACCAGGTGTCTCCTGGTGTCCCTACTCCCAGGTTACCAACATTTCCAATGCAACAGTGGGCTGGGCACAAAGAGTAGAGCTCACCCCTTGTGTATTTTCCCCATGGCTCATATTTGCCATGGTCAGGCGCACAAGTCAGCAAAGCCATTTCTATGCACAGAACAGGCGAATGGGCAGCAGATGTTAGAATTAAGTGTCTTGTTGAAAGAATATCTGCTAAGTGAAGTACATTTCAAGGGAAGCAGGCACTGGAAACCCCTGACAGTCTGTTCCAGCATTCTCTTGCCATGCAGACAGGCCTGTGCTGGACAGCAGGAGGAGCACAGGGGACACAGATGTCCAGTGGGCTCCCTGAGCTCAGCCCTGCTGTGCTCACCCCAGTGAGCAGGGCTTTCTGCTGCCAGGCCAAAGACCTAAGCAACAGGAGACATGGGCCTTACATAAAGCCCTCCCTGGAGAAGATCTTACTAGCCAGGACTAGGCCTAGGACGAGAAACAGCCTTTGAAGAAGGGAGAAAACCTACCCAGAGAAGCCAGACAGACTGTAGCACCAGCCAGCCAAGACACAGAGGCACTTGGAGCCACATGAGAGCAATCCCACACCAGTGCCAGAAGCCTTCCTTCTGCTTCAGACAGCCTCAGATTGGCCGTGAGCCTCCAGAATCTGCCCTCACCACTGATGGGAACTGGCCCCCAGCCTTGGATGTCCCCCAAACCATTTCCCTCTAGCAGGACAAGGTGCTAAAAGGCATGCTGTGACAAGAGTGTGACTTCCTTAAGCAGTGGTGCAGGAACAGCTTCATTAGCTCACGTTTCTTAGGCTGTTTGTGCTTGTTTGAGCCTGCTGGGCTCTCCCATGGGTTGAGCCCTCCCCAGCTGCTTGCCTGTGCAGCACTGCACCCTGCTCCCATATTCCTTCCTTGGAAAGCACCCCCATCCACCAGCCAAGTCACTATACCCTCAGAGATATGGCAAGGGCACCCTCCTCGCACCTGGCACCTCTCTGCCAGGCACACCAGACACAACCAACCCTCTGACAGTGGAGTGCCTGAGCCCCCAGAGCTGGAGCAGTGGGATGATCCCAGGAGCAGAGGATATCCCACTAAAGGTGACCGACTCCCTGGGGTGATGAGGCCGTCAGAGCAATGAGGGAGGCATCTGTGAGTGCTTCTATTGTGCTCACTCAGCTGTCCCCATCGCCAGCTGTGTAGAGAAGACTGTGGGCAGCTAGCATCCTTTGTCAGTGCCAGCTTCCCAGGAGCCCTCTTTAGCAGCCAGGTTGCTAAAGGGAACAAAATTTTTAAAGTTAATTGCTTAGGGCCCTTGAAGCCACTCCCTGACACCCAGCAGGTGGAGCAGAGTCTCCATTACATTCCTTCCCTGTTCATTGTCACTCTGCAAGCCCTTCTAGTTGTCTGCCAGTGTCACAGGGCACCACAGGTGCCACAGGGGCTGTGGTGTGTGTCACACAGAGATGACCCATCCTGCTCATTGCTTGTGGCAATACCCCAGCAGCTGGTGGCACTAGAGCCACCTCTCCACAGGTGCCTGCCCGAACTGGTCCAACAGAAACCACAGGCTGCCAGCTGCATGGCACTGCTGCCATAAGGTGGGCACAAGGGCCAGGCACCTGTGGCCTCCCTGGTGTGGGGCAGCATAGGGGAAAACGTGATCCTTGTCCTTGTCCTTCATGGTGAAGGCTGAGGAAAGTCATGGGATGGTCAGCACCCTACTAAGACCCTCAAAGTAGGTCTTCAGGATAGCCTTCCTGCTGCAACTGAGAGGGCCATGTTGGTGGCAGGCAAGTGTTTGGACAGAGCTCACACCTGCTCTGGGGAGGGAGAAAGTCCCTTCATTGACCTTGAAGTATTTGACTTGAAGTATTTGACTTGAAGTATTTGATGACTGAAGTATTTGAGTCACGACCTCCAAAACCAGGCAGCTTCAGCCTAGAGATTCACAACAAAACCGATTTCAGCAGACATTTTCCAGCCTCCCATCTCCCTGACTTGCTCCCTAGAAAATGCACAGCTGTTGGAGTCTGTGGAAGGGCGCTCACTCCCCTGCACATACCCCTGGCACTCCCAGGGCAGAGAGAGGATCTGCAGGTCTACTCCGTCCTCCCTCCCTGCCTCTCACCAGTGCCAGAGCCTGTGTTTTCCTGGGCCGGGCATGGCAGCAGCTCTGACGTGGGATGATGCTCTGCCAGCTGTCTCTGCATGCTGCAGCACGTTCTGCCTACAAGCTACGGCAGCACTGCTGAAAATCCTCCCGGCAAGGAACTGCACGTATCAACTCCCGGTTTAGTCACTTCAAAACAATCTGGTTAGTAAGAGTGAGAGTAGGGAGGAAGACTGTACCCCAGGCAGAGATTGCACATGGAAATACCAATGAGATGACACTGCTCTTTGAGAAGTACTGGAACAACGGGAAGAATAATAAAACACTGCAGTTTCCATCCACACAACTGTATCCCACAGACAAAGTAAAGGCAGGGATCTTATTGGAAGTCACATCTGATTAGTATCTGTCTGGCCTGGATCTGTTCTGCTGCTGAAGAGAGACAGGCTGAGCCCTGCCCACTAAAACAAAGGAAAATGCATGAAGGAGAGAGCAGAAGAGGCAGCTGCTGAGCCCAGGATAGCAGCCCTGCTCCAGCAGCAAGTAGCCACCTTTGCCCACCTCCTCCTCCTCCTGTCCTGGGCATAGTCTGGGTAAGCACCGTGTGCTGGGGGCTCTTGGAGTGCAACCGTGTTTCTGGTCTCCTAGGGAAAAAAACTGATCAAAAGAACAATGACTCAGTCAAGTTCTTGTGTGTTGGGATGTCCAACAAAGGCAATTGCCAGCTGCACCCTGGAGGACAACCAATCTCTTATGCTGCTATGGGGCAAGTGGGGTATGGAGGTAGAAGTCTCATCTGGTAAGCTGCAAGAGTTGTCCTTTGAGTTAGTACTGGCTAGTTAGAAAACTCTTCTCTAACTGAATGGAAGCCAAAATATTCTGTAAAGCCTCGTTTCCAGACACATTTTTTGGATTAGCAGCCAGAAAACCCCAGGACATCAGGAAAAAAAAAAAAAAACCACATGTAAAAAAACCCAGAAGATGGCTTTTGAGGTTTTCCTTTGCATTGGGGTGTTTAGAGGGAGAAAGGAACCTTTTGTGCTCTCTCTGACACTTGGGTTGGGGTGGAGTCTGAAAGCAGGGATTTTTTAATTCACATACTCAGGAAAAGGAAAAAAAAATCTCTGTTTAATCCCCAGACAAGAGTTGCTGGTACTAAGCCTCAGTTTCAGGAAAGAAAACATAGAAAAATTCAAGAGAGACACATGTATGAAAAGAAGAAAATATGAACAAGTCAGAAAAGCTATGTTATATCCCATTCTATCCTGATGGCTTGACAAGTTGCTTCCCCCTCTCCTTTCCATGTTTTTTCTGTTCTGTCTCCATGCAGTGTTAAAGGGACAGCAGCTGGGCCAGGATGGGCATGAGCTGTGTTGAATGCCCACCCCACCTCTCCCCCAAAAATGACTTCAGCAATATCTTGCCATGGAGCAATATGGATGATATTCAAGCCTCTGTAAGAGGGGTCCAGAGGAATGGGGTGCTGAATGCAGGCTGCAGATGCCAACCCCTCCCTGCAATGCCACAGTGTTATGCACAATTGTCAGATGTACATCACAACAGTTGAACTTCTTCTCAACAGGAAAAAAGTCTCAGTGATGGGCCTGGGTGCACCCTTCATTTTGTTTCTATTTAATCTAATTCTTCTGACAAAGGGCATCCTCTGGGGACAGGATCTCTTCATATCAGGTGAGGCATAAATTCCAGCAGTGCTTCAACCCTCTCCCAGGAGGAGAAATGGGGCCTAAAAGATTTCAGAAAAGGTCAGAAAAGCATTAACAGGTGCCAGCCAGATGTGAACAGATTTGTGACATGACTTTCACATTGTCACTGCAGGATTCCCAGCACCTATGAAACGATTTCAATGGGGTGTCTCAGCCTGAAATAAGTTGCTGCCAGTGCTGCCAATGCAAGTCTGGGCTAGGTGCACAGGTTAAAAGCAAAGGCTTTTTCCACATTGAAGGATTTCTCTACATTGACAGTAATAAACAAGGGAAAAGAGGACCTATCCTGTTCCTGCGGGCCAGGTTCCTCACATTTTGCGATGCTTGGGGCACATGCACAGAAGAAAAAAAAAGACAGCCTACAAACATAGGAAAATCTTTCTGGAACAGAATACTTTCTCATCTGTCCTGTGGTCAAGGCTGGCCAAGAACAGATGCCAGAGCAGAGCACAGACGTGGGGCAGATAAGTAGCAATATCCTGGAGAGCTCCCCCAAAGACATGCAGTTCAGGACCTCTGCCTGGACTTTCCCACACTGGGGGTGAAATCCAAGGCTGAGTCCTGCTGCAGGGCTCTGCTCCAGCCTCCTTGAATGCACCATGATGTCCCCAGCTACGGCTACTGGAGCCATCCCCCTGGACACATCCTCCAATCCTCTCGTGCACACCCATTGCTACCGGTGCTCCTGTTGCTTAGCACCAGTGATAAACAGGACATATTCCTTTGGCCAGGTGCCTGCCCAAGGCATGCAGGATCAAGTCTTCCCCCAAAATCCTCTCTGGCAGCCACTGAACAGCACCATTTGGTTTATCAGGCAGTGAAGCTATCCGTTGATCTTGCTTGATCAATGTCATCCTGCTAGGAAAACTGGCACAGGTCTGCCTGTCCTTTGGCACAGATCTCTTTGCAATCCCCTTGCCTTGGCCCATGTTTCCCCCAACATTACAAAACCTCTTCAGGACAGTCTTGGTCACTGCTAAACATAGGGGAGGTTTCTTGCCTCTGTTTGTCCAGTCACTTCTCCCCAGGGTCAGGGCTCCCTACTTCTGGCTCCAGCCTGCTCCACAGCTTTTGCATTCTGCGCCAGTTTGAGTTTTGCTCTGGCAGATAATCTCAGCCACTGCAAGCTGTACTCAATTTTTCATGAACCCTCTCTTCAGCCTCTCTGATTTTCCAGCATCCCCTTCCAGCTGTCTATAAACGGAGAGAAAAATCAGCCCCTCCCCACTGCACTCCACCCCACCAGATGCCTCTTTTTAATCTGCTGTCTAATGCTTCCAGCCCCCCCCCCCCACTGGGAACTGCAGGCTTCTGGGCAGTTTAATCGAGGAGAGGTGTTTGGCAGAGGAGGACGCCCTGCTCTCCTNGGCAGCGGGAGCCAAACCTGAATTACCGGCCCAGAGAGCGGCTGTGCATCCCGGCAGCTCCTCTGATTTGCGGCAGGTTTTTCAGGTCCCCGCCTGTCAAACACACGCAGATACTTAAGCAGTCACCCAAGGACCTGCGGGGTTCTTGTTTTACACACTTCTGGTCCCTGCCAGCTCCAGGTAAGCACAGGCTTGGAGCAGGGGGCGCTGGGGTGGGTTCGCAGTTGGGGATGGGGGAGATGGAGGGAGGAGCTGCTCGGTGAGTGCTGATGCTGAGGCGGTCGGAGCTGCACCCAGCTCATGCCCGGGGCGGGCAGAAGGACACCCAGGCAGGAGAGACCCCCGGCAGGGGCCACCACCGTTTCGGGCCCTTCCTCTGCTGCAGCAGCTGCTGTGCTCCTGATTGCTTTGTTCCCATCCGATATTATCTTCTAAAAGACTAGACGGGTAGTTTACAGG
>WBMY01015177.1:15787-61076 GCA_013397315.1 Donacobius atricapilla
GCAGAGGACGCCGCCCTGCTCGCCTCCCCAGCCCCAGCCAGGCTGTGTCTCTGAGGGCACTTGGGCTGCAGCAGCAGGACAATTCCAGGACCCAGTCCTGCCCTTAAACCCAGCCTGGCGGGATCCCAGGGCTGACTAAAGTGACAGCAGGCTCAGGGATGTTAAACCTGGACACATCATTTGCAAGACACTAAGGCGAGATGAGAACGCAGCCCTGCAGAGCAGCGAGCGCCGCCGGGCTCCATCAGCAAAGGCGGGAGCGGGGCTCCTTACAGCGGCGCTGCGGGANGGTAAGCACAGGCTTGGAGCAGGGGGCGCTGGGGTGGGTTCGCAGTTGGGGATGGGGGAGATGGAGGGAGGAGCTGCTCGGTGAGTGCTGATGCTGAGGCGGTCGGAGCTGCACCCAGCTCATGCCCGGGGCGGGCAGAAGGACACCCAGGCAGGAGAGACCCCCGGCAGGGGCCACCACCGTTTCGGGCCCTTCCTCTGCTGCAGCAGCTGCTGTGCTCCTGATTGCTTTGTTCCCATCCGATATTATCTTCTAAAAGACTAGACGGGTAGTTTACAGGATGCATGACAGGTGTTTTTTCCTTATTTATGGCAGGGCCCGGTTTATTTTTAAAGCCTCTGTCCCACCTTATCCTGTGCGCCATGCTGGCTGATGTTATCCACAGCCACCCCACAGCAGGAGGCTGAGCAAAGCTCAGGACAGGACATGGCTCTGTAGCAGAGCAAGGGAAGGTAAGAGGGCTCATTTCATTGAGAACTGCTACTTTGATCCCTGCAGTAGCAGGAAATAGCTCTAAGCTAAAACTAGATGCAGATACCTCCAGTCACATCCCAGCCCTGACGGTGGGAGCACTGGGAAAGGGGTCAAGAAGCCCAGCAGAGGCTATGGAGCTCCATCAGCTTGGCAGGAGCTACTGCTCAGAGAGATCTCTAGGGGCTTTGGGTGCAGTAAATCGTTAGAAAGCTGCACAGCCAGCTATTGTGACTGCTGTTCAAAAAAGCAAAGCTGGGCAAAGAGAGATCATGTCTTTTCTGGAAAAGTGGCAGATTTCTGCCAGGATAGTAAATGCTGACTGCACTAGCAGTGCTGGGCAAACACGCTGGGAGACAGAAAGATGTCCTCTCCCATTTCAGGCCAAAGTTAGGAGTCCTGCTAGTAACCCCAGGGTGTTTCTGGGGAGCTGGGTGCAACCACAGGACATGAGCAGAGTACTATATATTTATAATAAGACCTTCTCTTGCTGCAACTTGTGTCCATCACCCATTACCTTTTGTCTGCTGTCTCCAAAATGGCCCTGAAGGTGCATTTTAATGTCCTATCAGCCACACTAAGAACACCAGGTGCTGTCATGTACATAGCAATGCTGGCTGGAGCTGCCCACAGCCCAGGCAACCACTGAACCACTTGCAAGCTTCTGCTCTCACATTGCTCTACCTAAAACCAAGACAATCAGAGCCAAGCGTGAATTCCGCAGGGGTCTTTAGCTTGACACATAGGACAGAGCAGGTGTGGTGGTTTCCCTGTGACAGCGCATCTGGCATTGTCATTTCTGCCTGGGTGAGTAAACCCCAGCTGAATGAAAACTGCAGCCCCACAGCCCTTCTGAATGGCTAACATTCCTTGCACTAAAAAAGCCCCTTTTTTCCCCACAATGTTTTCAAAAATCTAAGAGGAAAAAACCCACTAAGAACTGGTGCTTTTCAGCAGCTAAGGCAAAGAGCTATGAGTCTCCATATTTCTACTAGGCTTAAAGAAATGTGAGACAATCACCTTTCCTGTACAGAGGAGAGATGATGGACAGCCTGGAAGCCAGGCTGCATGCTCCATTTAAGTAGTGGGCAGGTGATGAGTGGTCTCAAAGGGTGTCAGGGCATTTAGGCACTACTGGTGCCCTCAAATCATGTCATATACCCCCAATTTTTAGCACCCAAGAGGTGCCAAGTGCTAGAGGCCATATGCTGCACAGGGGTCACATAGCTCCTGAAAGCCTCCAGGATGTAGTGGAGTGATGTGGGGAGACCTGCAAAGCCCTCCAGGAGCCCCAGGGTTTTTGCCTTTTTCTCACATCTCAGAATCTTGAGAGGTAAAAACTGTTCTCCTATCAGAGCAGGGGCAGAGGGGACTCAAAGAAAAGCCATCAGGCATCATATCCCACATGCTAGGGCACCCTGAGCTGCCAGCAGGTAGAAGATACTGTGTCCTACGGGGAAACACCTCAGGAACCTGGAGATAATCAGAAGCAGAAATAGCTGTGCAGGGGAAATGTGAAAGGTGAAGCATGTGTTCCCTATGCAAATCCATGCACACACATCAGTGCACATTAATGCGGCAGGCTGCAAACAATGATTTATGAACTGCCAAGGCATGTTGCTGCTGGTGGCCTGGGCTAGACGCAGGATCTGGCAGTGATGAGGGATCCCTTTGTGGCTGGGCTTTCTATGAGAAGGGCAGGTGGCTCGGTGGTGTGCTGAAAAAAGGAGAGGCAGGACTTGTGGCCTGAGCTTGGCTTCATCTGCATGACCTCATGGAAGAGCCTGACAGTCACAGTGCTGGAGAACAGCACCTCAAGTCCAGGGGACCTCCTGCCACCCCTGCATCTTTTCCAGAGGTCTACAAACATCTAAGATAGGTGAGCAGCATTCAGAAGACTCCTACAACCTCACATGAATGAGGAACTGAATTATGACTGCCCCCTTCCTATGTGGATGCTTCTGAACTGAGCTGACCCCAGGAAAACCCGGGCAGCTTCAACGCTCCTCAGACAAGGCCAGCTTGGCTTGCGGTACCTGGGGTTAAAGATGGTCTTTCCTCAGTCCATCCAGGGCCGGTGGGTGATACTGGCTACCAGCACTCCATCAGGCTCAGAGGCGCTTGCTTCAATGTTATGCAAGCAGTGTGTTACAATCGGTACTTACCAAGGGACTCAAGCAGTGTGGGCTGTTTCACAACCAGCCCTGATCTATTTATAAGCCCCTACTCAAATGCCAAAGGATTCTTTTATTAGTCAAAGCACTTTCTGCAGAGGAGGCTCAGGGGGATCTTTGCTTTATGAGGTAAAGTTCGAAGAAGGATCTCTCCAGCCTCTCACTGTGCCTGGCTCTTCACAAGCTGCAAGAAAATTTTGAAGCTGAGTTCCATCCTAGCAGTTCTGTCAGCAAGTGAAAGCCCTGGGGCATTCAATACCCCAGGGTACCTAAAGGTGAGTTCTCAGTCACCCAAGAAAGCAGCTGGGTTTAAACCTATGTAGTAGGAGTGCAGCATGATGGATGTTCCAGGATTATACCCCAGAGCCAAAGGGAAGGAAAAGCGGACTGTGGTGTGGAGGCAGGGCAGGTCTGCAGCAGATGGCCCACAGGAGTCCCAGGAAGGGCCAAGGGCTCCTGGCAGCACTGGAGAGGCAGCAACACCAACCAACCAACCTGACAGAGATGGGCCAGGCAACTGGGACGGCAGGAGAGCAGATCAAGAAAGGCCACATTTTTGCAACCAGCTCCTCCCCTGCCAATACCCCACAGCCTGGTTTCAAAAACACCACAGTGATTCAGCATCAAGGGACTTGTGCATGCTGTGTGGGGGCAGTGCCTCGTGTTTTAGCTGACTGAATTAGCAAGCTCAACCCTCTGCCATGTAGAAGCAAACCCAGAGCCCAGCAGAAAAGAGGTGTGGGACTTAGCTGAGTACTTGTTTACCTGTTCATTTGGGCCAAATCTTCCAGAGATTATGCAAAGCACAAGTGGGACAAATGTTACTCTGGAGGAAAGCATGGGCTTCTTGGTGCTGCTGTTGCTGGGAGCACCTAGGACTGACCACAGAGGCAGCAAGTGCTTGAGCAACAGACATACACTGGGTACAGTCCTCGAGGATTTGAACACTTACACACCAAAACCCAATTAATCAACCAGTTCAGTGATGCTCAGGAACAATAGGACTTAACTGTTTATGCCCACGTGTCATAACATTAAATATTACTTAAAACAATGCAGCTCACTTTCTCATGGCCAGCATTGTGGGATGTCCGGCCACACTGCTAAGAGAAGGACCAGGACACTGATCCTGAGGAGGGGAAGTAGGGTGGTTGCTGGGTTGAAGATCGTGCTCCCAGATCTTGTAGGCTCTGTTTTATCATTCCTTTGCACAAACTTGCCTGATCACTGGGAATTAGGGAAAAAACCCCAACAACCCACTAGGTTAGATGTTAGATATTGTCCTTTCACCCAGAGGATAAATAATGTTTTTTAGCTAATATCTTTAAATTAACCCCTGAACATGCCTATTGCTGTGACATCACTCCTAAGTGACGCCCAGGCCTAAATACGGCTGTAAACAGGAATCGTTCCCATGGGAGTCACACTGGCTATAAATACAGCACCAGAGGAGCGCTGAGCAGCCTGCAGCTTCCTGCCAGCTGAGAATGGTGAGACAGCTCAGCGCTGGGCACTGCTGGCATGTGGTCACTGCAGTGAGGAAACTGAGACAGAAGTTGCTGAGGGGCTGGTGCTCCCAGCTGAGCTTCCTGGCATGTCTTTGGGAAGGGAGTTGAGCCCTGCTGCAGCCAGAGGCCACAGCCAGGGCAGGGGCGGGGGGGAGGTTGGTGGGGACACGGATGGCAAATCCGGGGCTCAGCAAGTGTGGCCCCACTGACCACTCCCAGCTTGAGCAATGACACCAGCCCCTCTCTGCAGTGCCTGGCCCCTTAGCCCTGCCCCAGGAGGAGATGGCCATGGAAAAGCCAGTGATTCCCACTGAGGAGCAGCTGGAGATCCTGGAGTACCACTTCTGCAAGGTCAATAAGCATCCTGACCCTACCACACTGTGCCTCATCGCTGCTGAGACCGGGCTCTCCGAGGAGCAGACTCTGGTGAGTGTATGCCCCTCATCCCTCCCCATGCCCCACTCCCGCTGCATGCCTCTGTGCCCCACAACTCCTGCCTGTCCTATCCTGGTCTCCCGTCTGTCCCCCGCACAGGTTTCCTACAGCAGCTCGTGCCCTTCTCATGCTCCCCCCACACCGCCTGCACTCCTCTGTGCCCCATGTGCTCTCTGCTTGCACTCCCTGCACCACTATGCACTCTGCACACTCCTCACTGCACCCACAAGTCTTCTCTGCACCTCTATAACCCCCAACTGCACCCACAGAGCTCTAAAGCAACACAGCACCTCCCTGTACCCCACCTCCTTCCTGTGCTCTGCGTGTTTCTGCTCCTGAATGTACAACCCGTGCATGCTGTTCTTCCAAACCATTTCTGATAGTCTTGGATGCACAAACTACTGCTGGTTTTAACGTCTGAAGAAACTACTGTCATTTTAAAACAGATAGATGCAATTCCTGCGGGAGGTGCTGTGGGACATGCTCAGGCTGTGCACTCTGCCTCAGTGTGCCAGATGTCAGGCTAGTCTGTCAGCCTCTCCAGGAGACACAGAGGCCTCCAAATACCCCTCCACAGGGACAGGCTGCCACTGTCTGGGAATTCCACCAAGCCCTATGCTCCTACTGGCTACCTGTGGGCTACCATGGGCTTCAGAAGCAAACGGCTTCTCCCCAGTTCCTTCAGGTGGCAGTGCAGCTCATGGTGAGGCAGGTGTTTACTAGACCCATAGCAGCATTTTTGCATATAGAAAAGAAATCCAAGCCACTGAAAAGTTAGCAGCAGTTTGCAGAGAGCTGCCAAGCCTGGCTCTCCCTCAGCAAAGCCAAAGGGGTATAAAAGCCGTGCTGGCAATGCCAGCATTTAGCCTGTCCCAGGGAAAGATGCTGGAACAACATCCACTGCATTGATGTTCCTCAGCTGGAGTAGACTGTGCTTTGGTGACAGGCAGGTATCAATCACTGTTTGTTTGAGGCAGCAAGGAGGCAGTACCCTTAAAATACCTTTTTCTCCATAGAAATGGCACTGTTCTTTTTTTTTTTTTTTTTCTTTCCCTACAGCAACTTGTAATCACAGGGCCATATATGCACAGGGCACCACTGTAGATGTCTTAAAATATTCCCTGATAGCTATCTTTTTCCACTAATCTAGAGTGCTCCTAGAGATCTGGAGATAAAGGTCATGTTAGAGACAGGATCAAGACTGAGGTGGCGAGCTGCAAAGTGCCTGCATTGCATAGAACACAGGGAATCATCACCCCTGACATCTGGCATACTTTATCATCTAGAAATAGCAGCCATTTTAATAAAAAATTCAGTAACAAAAGGATGCAAAGAGGACATGATGGTTTAGGACAGAAAGTGAAATTTTTGAGAGGAGGCTACGCTGTCAATTATATACTGGATGTGGTCAAAGGCAGTGTGAGTGTGAGAGACACTTGTAGGGAGCACCGTGGTTGTATCAATATGGACCATAATAGCTTCAAAAATAACCATGAACAAATATAGCAACAAAATGAGCTGCAACAAAAGGAATCACAGGCACATTGCCAAACAAAAAGGCTGAGCTGTGCTTCCGGCATATGAATTATATTTCTTTACTTACGTTGCTTCTTAGGTAGTGTAGCTTTAAGCAGACACATTTTATCTAATATTTTAAATTGTGTCTGCCTTGAAGGGGCAGCAGCAACTCCTGGAATGGGCTTCCAGATGCCAAGTTACAACAGACATAGTGCTAAGTTACTGCTAACATAGATGTGCATATTGCCTGAACACTAAGACAATTTTTAAACAATTTTTAAAATAGATATGTTCTTAGATTCATTCTTAAAATTTTTGAGAGCCAATGTGCTGTACCTCTCATGCTTTCTGAAACAGATGAGCTTTTGATTCCTGTCAGTTCTAGACCTGCAAGTGATTGTTTCACTTCTCCAGTCATTTAAATAGACACCATCCAGCTCCTTAGCCAATCTCTTACTCTGTTTGCAAGAAAAACCTGGACTCACAGCAATAAAAAAAGGACTCACTGTTAAGGTCTGAAGTGAGCTAGAGAAATAAGTTTGAAAGAGCTGCACACGTAGGTTACACGTAGGTTTGGTCAGGAGTGACCATCCTGGCTGCCTGTACTGCCTGCAAACAGCACCTTGCTACAAGGCAGCAGCACCATGAGGTCCCCTCACCTCGTCCCACATGCTGACATCTGCACCTTTAGCAAAGTTATTCGGAGCCCTCGCTCAGCCCAGTGCACTCAGCCCCTGCTTTGTTCTTTCTCTCCAGAAATGGTTCAAGCAGCGCCTGGCGGAGTGGAGGAAGTCTGAAGGGCTGCCCTCAGAAAGTGGGTCTGTCAGGGACTAGAGGATGCTGCTCCAATCTCCTTGCCTCTTATAAACGATGGTGAAGCTCTTCAGAGTGGGTTTCCTTGGGGTTCTTCTGTTGCAGTACGTTTTGCGATACAAAGTAATACTCTGCTATTTAACATAAATTTTATTTAACATGTACATAACCAGAAAAAAAAAATTATATATATATATGTGTGTGTATAAAACTCCTGATGGCTGATAACCTATCTAGTGATTCCAACCCATTAACAGCAGCTGCACAAGAAAAGACAATTTCATGCCCTTGTTCCAGGCTTGCAGAAAATTTGCCATGATATATGTTCAAATATAGAAGGAAGAAATAAAGATTGCTTTTCCTTACAGTCCCCAGAGGCAAAGTATGTGTGCTAGCTTTAAGTACAGATCATCCAGAGGGTAGGGCATCTGGAAAACCAGGTGTGTTGTTCAGGTGATGATTTGGCTCAACATGCCTGAATGAGCTCTGGATACTGGCAAACCAAGTGCCTACACCATAATCAGGCCAAGCCAAGCACCCCTTGAATGCCTTTTTTACTGTTCTGTTAGAGGTCACCAAAGAGAAAAAACTCGTGGGTTGTTCTGGGATTTTTCCCAGTGCAATAATAAAAACCCAACTTTTTTGATGAGAGGAGCTGTGTTATGTCCCTGCTTGTGCTCCCTGTCCCCATGACAGGAAGCAGACTCCTTCCTCTGGAAGAGCAACATTTCCCCCAGGCAGCCTCAGTGGGCACAGTGGGTTTTCCCTTTGCCACAGGGACAGCCATGGGCAACCTCATCTCCTAAGGCACCCGTGGGTCCAAGCACAGTAGCCCACACAGCCCCACACACCTCCTAATCCCCGGGGTGACAGAGGCTGGTGGTGCTGGGGTTCCCCCACAGCATGGGGGCTTTAGGGGGAGACTCCAGTCTCCTCCTGGCCATTCTCACGCCTGAGGAATGCAGTTGCACTGGGCCTTTTGCACGAAGTCGAAACTCTCATCCATCCTGGCACAGGACAATGCCTGGTCTAAAAATAACCAGCACCATTGCCCAGTGACCTTACCTTGTTCAAAAGGCTTCAAAAGTCCTCTGCTTAGTGGATTACTGAATCAATTAATGGATCCTCTGATTAATCCCCTTCTGGTTTGTGGTCACCTGTGTCTACTCCTTTGGAAGGTGAATCAGCTTAACACAGGGAAGATTAAAATACATTGGCTCTGAAACTGCCATATGCTTTCATTTGTGGCTTTTGTCCCTTACTGCTGAGCAAATCTCTTGCCTCAGTATCTCCAGCCTGTCGCCAGTGGTTGGGCAGCCAGTGCAAAACACACTGACCTTGTAGGAAGCAGATAAAAGCGTTCTCCCTATTCATGCCCCACACAGGCTGCGTTATTCCCCTGCAATCCAACTGCCAAACTGACTCACGCACAGACCTGACTGGAGCTCAGAATTTGCTCTGCAGACTTTGGCATCAATACTTGTTTTCTGCTTAGCCTTTGCAACTTGCCTTCTCTCTTACACTGAGTGGAACTCTGCTTTTTTGAGTTAGGCTCCAAAAATCCCAGTGCAGAACTCTCTTATTTTGCCCAGGGTCACACAGCTGAGTATCTGAACCACACCGCTTTAACCCACCTATGTAACTGGATCTGCCCATTCTCCAGGCATTTGAGAAAACAGGCCCCAAATCCAAGCCAACTCAACATACATTGTAGTCTTTTGTATTTCTACTTCTGTCACAAGCACAAAACTTCTGAGTGTCATTAAGAAGATGTTTGAACTTTAGCAAAAAATTTTAGACCCTAATTTAGGAGTAGTGTTGCATCAACTTACTGCGTGCTTTTGGGTTTGGTTTGCCACACTTCCCTGTATGAAAGGACAGTTCCTGTGCTGCCTTCCCCCAGCAGTTGTTTCATTATTTCTTAAACTATTATGGCAAACAATCAAGAGAGAAACATAACCCATTCTAGGGAGAGAGTCTTCCCACATTAGGCTGAATTCTGTTAATTTTCCCTGATGACTATTCTTAAGGAATGGTGACTTTATTTGAAAGTGTTCCTGCTGAGTGCTGCCTCTGCACTGTGTTCAAGGAGATTTTCCAGCCACAGTACAGCCCAGAGAGAGTGATGTTCCAAGGGGTGATGTGGACAGAGAGCAGGAGCGTTTCTGAGGGAGCTTAGTGCCGAACTGGTCGAGCTAGTTCTTGGAGCCGCTGAGAACAAACAGCCTTCAAAGCAGTCTCCTTCACTCTGAATGCATCTGGGTTGAGGGCAGTCAAGCCCATACGAGGTCTGGAGGAGAGAGGGTAGGGATGGTCAATCCTGACTGGAGCAAGACCAGCTTGTCAGCTGCCTGCCAGCTCCCACACCTCCACCTAGGCCTGCCCTTCCCTGTCAGGGGAGGACTAAAGGCATCACACCTCCGCTGCTGTCGTCAGGGGAGGGATATCTCTCACAGCCCCTACAGCCAGGCATTCCCTCACCCTGTGTGAAACATCCTCCCAGCACTTCCTGCAGACTGGGCTGAGGTCACCTGCAACATGCTGGGCAACATGAATGTATTACACTCTGCTCTCTGTCAGTTGGTTGCGTTTTGTAACTGGAATTATTAAGAAGTCCCAACCAGTAATTCCTGCTGGAATTAGAAAGTTCCTGTTTCTTCTCTTTTGACTCTCCTTCTACCTCGAAAGGGCTTTGTAAACTGCAATCCATGTAGCATTAACACATCCAAACATATAAAAACCATGCATTTTGGAAGTGGAAGAGCACTTCCTAATTTTGGCCCAATCTCTCTGGCCAAACACAATTGAACAAGGTGCCATGAACCACACAAAATGGGCTGGCAGCCGGGTTTCCCCATGACAGGGAAGCAGTACATACCTTGAGGTAGGCTGGGCCAGCTCCACAATCCTTGGTGTAGCCACCGCACGCTTGGCAGCCTCTGTCACGGGCCACTCGGGATCCCGTGGGGGCTTGAAGTTAGAGTGGAGTTGTTTTGGCTTAGCCAGCTCAATGGTCCGAGGGCTCGCAACTGCCTTCTGAGATGACCTGGAAACCTTGGGAAGAATGGGGAGGAAGGTCCTTAGAGGTGCTCCTGGCATTCAAGGATATTCAGCCTGCAACCATCTCAATGTTACCAGGTTCACAGTCACTGACCACATGCAGATGGGACACAATCCTGTCCTCAGCTGTGTTTGGCATCAGGCAAACTGTAGGAGAAATCGTGGCCTGGCCAGTCCCACAACCTGCCCTCCAGCCTCCTACTACTCACAGCCCTTTGCCCAACCCACCCCCAGCACCGGAGATCCCAGTTAGGCACCTGTCCACCCTTCCCTGTCCCCACAAGTGCGGGCTAGGCACAGCTCAGCCATTCTCTGGGGATATGTACTGGGAATCAGTTCATGCTCTGAATGGAGCACAAGTCCTACTTTCCAGCTCAGGAAGCAGCTACGCCAGCCTCATGGAGAGCAGCACATCCAGGGCTGGATGAAGAGAGCCACAAGCAACTGAGCACCTATGCCCTCTCCTCTGCCAAAAGTCCCATCCATGTAGGGTCCTCGGTGAGGCTGCCTTACCATAGAGATGACAGAACCAGGTTGGTTGTGCTTAGAGCAGCAAGTCAGCTCCTTGACCAAGGGCTGTGCGAGTTTCTGGACACGTGCTGATGCATTGGCCGAGATTGCAAAGCTGGAAACCTGTGTTGGCACCTGCATGGGTCCAGAATGGGGGAGGGATGTGCAGACACAGAGCTTGTACAGCAGCCCACAGGGACATGCTCCCTCTCCACAAGGATGAGCATCCCAGCACCCTTCCTCTGCAGACAAGGTCACTCTTAATTTTCCAGAATCCATTATTCTTCTTTCATCTGAACTATTAAGTAATTTTGGTGCTATAAGGATTCCCCAGCTGTTGCCCACCCAGAGCCTGGAGGGGAGCTCCTGTAATGACAGCCTGTGTAGCCAGGCAAAAGTGCAGAGAAATTTCTTCCATGTTTTTCATATTCATCTTCCTTGCCAAATCAAATAACTTCCCTGCTAAGGAGAGACACTCACATTTCAGGGTAAATTTGCTGGTACAGTTAACTGCATTTCTACAGAAAATATGATTACTTCTCCAGTAGGCAACTTCCAAAATTTTTCACAGGGTTACAGTTGCCCAGTCCTGCTCCAGCCCAGCCTCCCATTTCCCAGCCCCAGAGGCTCCATCCAAAAAACCTAGCCTTTGCCATGGAAATGAGTGTAATCTGAGATTGCTCCAAGCCCTTTCACCCCTGCCAAGGCAATGATCCACCTAAAAGGCACAAGCTCAGAAACATAAAGTAGGCTTCTGGTAAAATGGTTAAAATACACATAGTATTCGCAATCTCATGCCCCCTGTGTACTCAGATAGGAGCACAGCTGCCCAACTACAAACATGACTACTCCCTAAGAGCTAAATGTGCCATTTCCATCAGGTTTCTCCACTTTCCCAAGCTGCTTTAACAGAGGATGCAGCCCAGATGCCTCCCTTGGCTCCCCTGCTATACTAGGCTGCTCCAACCTGGTGGTTTTTGTCTCCCAGTAGAAGATTTGCAAAGACAACATTCTTCTCTGAAAAGGCAGTTTCTCCCAATGTCATAAACCCCAGCAGAATCAGACAGCTTCTCCTCTCCACACACTGGGCACATCCAAGGGTGGATATGGGGTCTAAAATCTCAGGACAGTTTGCTGCATCCCTGTACTCTCCAAATCTCACTCAAGCTCCTCCTCACCTCTCTGGGCGGCACAAAGTCTGGGTGCAGCCCCTTTGGCCGGGCAAGCTCCAGTATCCGCTTGGAGGCATTATAGTTCTGTGCAGCCAGGGACACGGGCCACTCGGGGGACTCACGGGCTCTGGAAGGAGAAAGTCATGGCACTGCCAATCACAGAAGTCCCCCAGTCTGGCTGCAGCTGGGATGTCGAAGCCTCACATTTGCTGCAGTAGAAGGCAGCTTTGTCTTGTGGCCATTTCCAGTGTAGAACTCATCCCATGAGAGAATCCAGAAGTTCTAATCCCAGCAGAGACCTCTGTTTACCCATTTATTACTGTTCCTGCATTTATTACTTTGAAGATGCACTCATGCTACAAGGCCCAAGGCTCTACCTATAGCACCCTATAGGCTTTCTAGCCTCTCACCTTTTCTCCAGGAAAGCAGGCAGGTATTTTTTAGGTTCAGCCAACCTCAGCAGCCGTTCAGAAGGGTAGCCAAACTTCGTCAGCAGGGCACGCCCACCAATTACTGGTCTGCACATGTACAGAAAGAAGGATTTTGAGGAACAGCACAGAAGAGCTAGCAGAAGGTAACTGACAGAGAACATGATCCTGGCAGACGGTAACCTAAGTCTAACATCCATGCCTGCTGCATGTACAAAAGCTGGCACTGGTGCATATGGAAAAGCCATGATCAAACAGGCATTTACACCTGAGATTTCCTCACTTTAAATGCTGTTTGCATCTGAAGAGTCCTCTTTTAAGCACCCTCAGTGCATTGCTTTCAAAGTCTAGGCTTTTCCTAGATCATTTCAAGAAGCTGCCCCACAACATCCCGCAGCATTTATGTTGGTCACCTCTGCCAATTTAGAAACCTCTTTGTTAAAATGGCTTGATAGCACTTTGTGTCCTTGTAGCTCCTTTCATCTGGGTGTCTCCCCTAGTGCCTTGTTCATCCAGCTTTCAATCAAGTGTAACTGTTGGAATATGCCTGTCATCACCAGCAAGCAGAGGTAAACAGAAAGGCAGGTGTCATATGGAGACCTTTAGCAAGAGGCAGAAGCTCTGAGAAGGATGACAGCCCATAACTGGTGATAGTGGCAAAGAGGAGAAAACGACAGACAGGCATGTCTTGACATCCCTCCAGGTAGCGGAAAGCCAAGAGTGCAACAGAGTTTCATCTCCATTCTCACTTCTAGAACTTCTAACAGACTAGCAACCACCATCCTGGTAGCCAGTATGCCCCCCTAGAGAACACACTCTGAGCTGCCTCCTTCCCCAGGAGGAGCTACCACGTCACTGACCTGTGCTGGTACTTGCTAAAATCTTTCTTGGGCTTGGACAGATACAATACTCTTGCAGATGGTTGAGCTGTCATAGCACCCCCTGAGAGGGTCCATATTGTCTCTTGGTTTCCCCATACAAGCCTAGCAGGAACAGCGAGGTAGTGAAATTTTAGTAACATGCACAAGTGTGAAATGTGTTTGCTGGGGCTATCCTTGCTTGCCTAGGATGGAGCACACACACATGCATGCCCTATGGCTCCCCACACTTGCAAAGTGCCAGTACCACCCCCTGAGCATTCACCTTCTGTGGCATCAAATTTCCCAACCCTCTTCTGCTCGTGGTTGTCAGCTAAAAAAGAAAAGAGTCTTAAAGTGATAGATCTCGTTTTAGTTACCAGCGCATGTGTAGAAAGGGTCATTTCCTTACACCTCTGAAACCCCTGGGGGAGTTTCATCATTCCATTTCTTTTGCCTCACCACTACCACCTAACTATACCACAGGTATGACAGTAAAAATAGTAATAATGTTACAGTCAGGGTGTGCCATGGAAAGTGGGTGAGGTTTTACAGCAGGTTAGTGGTTACTGTCCTGTGCTCATCCCTCACTGAGAGGCCATGGTGGGAGAGGGTACCGGGCTAGTCGGGACAGGGCAATGGGCTTGTGGAGCCTTTTTCAAGACCCATACAGGTAAGAGAGAAGCGACTGTTGCCCTGGCTAGTCAAGCTGGAGTTTGATTAGATCACAGAGACAGCAACCCTGTTCCTAAAGGGCTGTATCCTCCAGGACAGAGCAGCCTGGCTCCCATGGTCCCGTCACCTTGCACCACACACCACTCTACCCCACAACATCTCAGTTGGGCAGCTCGGATCACATGGGGCAACAAAGGCAAGGCTTGGGTCGAGCCCAGGTTATTGATTGAGAACTTTAAAGAGCAAATTGAAGGGAGCCCTTCAAGTATGAAACATCTCAGTCTGTTTTCCTATGGACAGAGGGGAAAGGAGTAGCAAGACAATGGCCAAGGGTGTGCTCCAGCTGAGCCCCGTCAGTCCCCAGCCCTTGAGCAGGCACCTACTTACATGGGAGTGCTTTCAAAATATACTGGCTTGGGTTCTGCAAGTAAATGTATCCTGCCAAAATTGAGAAAAGGACAAACACGCCATTAACCATACATTTAAAGCAACATAGCATAAAGGAGCTATTGCTGTACTCAAAGCCATACAAACACTCTCAAATCCCTGTGCTTTTGCCTCCATTCCCTTGAGAGTGTGTTTAAGGACCTTTCTCTTCAAGTACTTTCCATTCATTTAATCTGGCAAACTCACCAGCCCATGAATTTCTGTGTTTTCTCTTGGACTGCAGAGACACAAATTTGCAATTCTGCCTCCACTGATGGCCAGGAGAGTGGGAAGGAACTTTTCTGGTCAATAACATACCACGAAACAGGTACAAGAAGGATGATCTCCCAGCTGATGGGAGCCCAGATGAACAAACACCTGTTATCACGACTGTCATGGTTTACTAAAAGGCACCATGGGGATAGCACTGTGTTCCCACATGGCTTTAGGAGCACATTTTATTTCAGTCCATTTAGCATAGAGGTCCTAGATGCTATAGAGACACAGGAATATACCTGGTCTCTGCCCTAGAAGCAGCTCTGCTCCTCTGGAAATGTTTTTACTGAATATACAACAAATCAAAACCTTTCATGAAGATCAGGTATCACTGCTGAAGCCTGAAATCCCAGTGACTGGGAAGCACCTGAACTTTATGAGCCTTGGCACAGAGAGAAGAACAAGATGATCCAGAGCCACAGGTGTATTACACAACTCCTTGATGTCACAGACCAAGCCCATACCCACCCACTGAGGCTACAGGTACCTACCCACAGCCAGCTGGTGAACAACCACACTGTGCAGGCAGCTGTGGAAGTCCCCCACCATGGAAAATGCACAGAAGGTGGAAGCCTGGGGCACTGCTTCCCTGCTCCATATCACCTGTCAATGCGGCAGCATGGCCCTAGAGAAGAGCTAGGACAGCAGTAGAGAGACATACTTGCCAACAGAAAACAATCTGTGCTTTGGGGACACACCTGTGGTTTCTCTGATGGGGCTAACACTGCTAGTAAGATGCCAAGCCCTGGCAAATGCTTGTCAGAGAGCTCAGCACCACAGAAATCCCTGAAATGGCAGGCTGCTGTTACAGCATCATCACTGCATGAGATGCCTGTCACTCCTAGCTTGGGCCCACAGCACTGCAAACATGGGTCCTGCTGAGATCCCCCAGAGGCAACTGCCTGTAGCACTTTGGCTCCCTACCACCAGTTCAAGACAGGACACGGTCAGGAAGGCAGTTGTCATTTCAGGAGCCAAAACCCAGTTTAAGTTCTTTATTCCCAAGCGGGTCCCCAGAGGGTTTTCCTTGCAAAGGTGCAAGGGGGTGAAGGATTAGCACACAGAGGTCCCCCCCAGCCTAGCTGTGTTGCAGAGCTGGCACTATCTCTGCAACCAGGCTCATTGGTTTTCCTCAGCCGCTGGCACAGACCCAGCACACAGCCACAGCCAAATCTAGCACAACGTGCACACGGCCCTAGTGCCCCACACTGCTGTGCAAAGCTTGCATCATGATCCAGTCAAGGAATGAGTCATACATACATTCATATTAGGTCTCTCAACTCACTAGGCAATCTTTTTTTGTTCTTTTTCCAATTACATAAAGAAAGATTACATTTATCGTGGCAAAAGCTCTAGACACACAGGCATCCTCACTCAGGATGTATCTACAGCAGCTCTGCAACTTGAAGGGGTTAAACCACCTCACTGACAAGACAGCCGTGGTGGAGCCTTTGTTGTTAGGGCCTGCTCATGCTTCCCTGCAAGGAAAATGAAGCCTTGCTTCAGCCAGACATAGAAACACCTCCCCTCCACTGTCTGAGCATTCACAGATTCATCGCTTAAGGGAGATCAACTCCTTCTGAGACCAATTCCTTGTAAAGCAAAGAGTCAGAGCTTCCGTTTTGAACGGGCAGGATGATCGGATGTTTTTCAGAAGCTGAGATAAGGGTAAAACCAGGCATTATTTCCTCTCAAGTGTTTATCATAGTGTCATCCGATATACTGAGTCACTGCTTGGTGTAAATCCCCAACTGAGCCCTCTCAGGAGACATGGTGCATTGGCCTGAACACCCAGCCAGGAGGGGAAGGCTTCTTACCTGCTGCGTGGGCATGCACACGGGTAGGGTATATAAGATGACACTGCAAAGACAAGAATAGGTGAATTTAAAAGCTTGATAACACCTGGAGCCTGGGCTGCCTGCTCTTTAGCGTGCAATAATCATATGGCAGATGAAGTTTGTGCATCTCCTCAGGATAGTTGCTCGGCAGATGTTTGTTTTTCCCTGGCACCTTCCTCTCCGTTGGTTGCTCGTCATGGGGGGATGCCGGCAGCCCCCAAAGCTGCAGGATAGAGCACCCCTAGCACCACATCCTCCTCCTGGCACAAGCACCAGTGGTCATCGGCCTGCGGGCTCCCACCGGACTCAGTGCAGCCACCCCTTGACTGCCTCCAGCAGCTTGCAGGGGAGGTTTTCAGAGCCTCGGGAGAACGGCAGCTGTGTTAAACCGGGACTCGACTCGGCGCCAGTACAAACCAACGGGGGATAGGGATACAGGATGTCAGGAAAACCAGCGACGCGGGGGAGCGCGCAGCCGCGTGCCCTGACGGCAGCGACGGCCACGAAACGGGGCCGGCATCCNGCACACGGCCCCGCTGGGCGCGGGCACACGGCCCCGCAGCCGCACGGCCCCGGCCTCTGCCCACGCGTGACAGGGACCCCGGTCATGCCGGCCGTCCCAGAGAGGCCTCGGGAGCCTCCCGCACCCCAAAGTTTTGTTCCCCAACGGGACGAGAAGAGAGCAGCCTGGACCGGTGGTTAGGGTGGAACTTTCTGCTTTATGCATCTGTTACAAAGGACAAAACTAGAAAAGCCTCGTACAATAGATGCGGGTGCAAAACAGGTCCTTTACAGGACTGCTCCTGGGTCATGTCCTTTGAGTATAATTAGGAGGACAGTGGGAGAGTGACACTCCTCAGCAGCTTGTCACCTTCCTCACCTGCTGTGCTAACAGAAACCACTGTCAAGAAATAACAGGGTTTTCACAAGTAAGACTGTTTACTGGAGTACATCTTGGACTAAGCTTAAATAAGCTGCTCAACCTGATGGACGAGTCTCCCACTTTTGGTGCCAGTTTAACTTAAAAGCATCCAGTCACTACCTCAAATTACAGCATTTTGGTTTTTTGCCCGTAGGCAAAGAAACACTTAATATATTACTGCTTTCATTCTCTTGTTCTTACCCACTAAAGTAGCAGTAACCAAACCAATTTCCAGAGATACCCATTTGCCACTCCCGTAACAACTGGGTCCAACACAGCAACAAGAATCAAGAAGTGAGGTCTCATTTTTAACAGAACACCACTGTTAAAAGGGTTCTGTAAAATCTGTGAAGTAAACAAATTTCACTTTAACCTGAGACATAATGCCATGTTAAATCCACTGGATGCAACTTTCTTCCATGGAAGTAAGTGCTTGATTCCCACCTGACATGAAGCTATCTAGCCCATCTAAGCTATATTTTCCCTTAAATCTGCTGCCTGAGAGACAGACTATTATTATCCTACAATATGCTAAAAACAGACTACTTCTCAAATGTACTTTCAAATCACTATAAATTAAGATTTTCTTACCAACTAGATATCACTTTCAGAGGAATTCCACACCCACCGGGAAAGCATATCTGTACATTTCAGATGCCACACAGCAAACTGACCCTATACTAACACCTGCTCTCCCTCAGCTGCAAACACCACGCTGTAAGAAAAGAGTTGTCACTGTGCTTCCAAAACCAGCTGCCCTATCAGCTCCTTGGCATCCTTCATGCTGGAAGAGATCTCAGAGCCATCTTCTGCCACATGGGTACCAATCAAGAACATCTTCCTCTTGTCCCCAATATCAGAGAGAGCCAGAGCATCGTGAATATCAGTGATGCAATATGCACCTTCGAGGTCCTGTTACACAAAAATAAAACAACTCTGTTAGTTGCAAGAGGTGGTGGCACCATTCCTACTTTGAGCCACTGCTTTTGTCCAGGAGGGAAAGAGTCTCAAAGGCTCTGGGGCACCATTCTTATGTGCCCTCTATGAGGTCACTTCCCATCTCCTAAAATGTTTTGGGGAAAAAAGTTAATCTCTAACCTAATTTCTTCCTGAAGAAATATGAGTACAGTTGTTTCTATTTCTACACTAATTCCACTGTTTCTGATAACTATATAAGACCACCCCAGATGCCCAGCAGAGTTACAAAAATAGTGCAAATATACAACAGTCATGCCCTGCCTACCCTCTCAGCCAGCAATGTTTCTGATGCATTTGAGTCTGAGGAAGCCCAAGCCTGCACTGGTGTTCAAGAGTAACACAAATGACTACTAGTAACAGGCCTCAGTTACTAGAAATTTAGGAGGTAACAATGTGGAGCAAACTGAGCACACAACCTTGATAAAAGAAAATCTGTGATTAAAACCATTGGCCTCTTCTGTCATCTCATTGTACCAGAGGCCAAATTCTTTTCCAGGTACAGCACCAGTCCTGAGACTTTCACAAAGATCTTAGTAGGAAGCACTGCCTTGTGAGGAAAGCTGCTCTTTCTTCTCAGGTTTCGGAAACAGCCTTAGGAGCAACCAAGCAGACAATCTGAAGGCAAACAACAGTGCTTCACTTTTTAGCTGCTGCGAGAAGTGGTACTTCTAGGCAGATACTCAGAACAGAAACCTAACTTCCCATCTAACTGTGGTCTCCCTTGAAGCTCCCAAACCTTGCAACTGTACAGCAGTTTCCACCCACAGCTCTGATTGCATCTTCACCAAGCACAGCACCTCCATCTCTCAGATCCAAAACAACCTCAGATTATTTTGTTTTGTGGTCAACAGGTGTGTCAGAAAGACTCCCAGCCGTGTGCCCTCCTTAAAGGCATGAAGCCTCTTTTGAAAGGTTTTGTGGCTGTTTCCAAAGCTGCTGCCAGCCCGAGCTGTGCCAGCAGCAGGGAACTCTTACCTGCTTGTTGGCCAGAACTACCACAGGCAGGGTGGAGTTGTTCTGGATTAGTTGATGAAGGAGCTGTTTCGCCACAGGCAGTCGGGCATGATCAGCCGAGTCCACAACATAGACCAGCAACAGCACTTTGGGCAAGTACATCTTCCAGTATGAACGCAGAGATTCACTGCCCCCGACTGGAAGAGAAGACACAGCAGCACAGGATTCACCACGTAATTCATGCAGCACTACTCCCAGAGATGCAGACAGCAGGCCCTGGGTTGAAAACCCAAGGTATTTGGATTACCAAAACCCCAAGGTATGTGGACTACCAAAACTTCAAACTATTTGAGCTACTGCACATGAGACTGAAAACAGCTTTATTTTCCCCAGTCACGTCCCATGAAGGCATATGAGTATGCTCTGGGGGAAAAAAAAATCTTTCCATTTTAAGCTCTTATTTTGAGAGGATTCTGGGTTCAATTTCTTTACAGTTGCTTTCTGCCTTGTGGGTTCTGCTCTCAAGCAAGTAAGGAGAGTAGAAAACAGTTCAGTGTCCATAAATACCGAAAGTCCTCATATAACCTATCTCCAAACGCCCATCTCATTTTAAGACAAAGCAGGTCTACAATTTCCAGAGGAGAAATTTAGCTCTTAGGTGGGCAGGGCTCTCATTGTATTTGTATGACACTAAGAACTAGGTGAAAACTCCCACAGTTTTGTCAATAACCAGAGGTACTTAAGGAAGAGAGAAAAATCAAGTCCCAGCAGACTCTTCAGGGAACCCTTTGGAGTAATCTTTGCACAGCATACGTTTCTCGATGAGCTCTTCTCTGCTGGGTACAGAGGAAAGCTGCTCACCTTTGAAACAAGGGCTTAAAATAATTCTCTGGTGAAACCATAGACAGCAAATCGTTTGAGATTGTTGTTCCCATCTGGGGACAAAGGATTCAGTAGTTTGCTGAGTTTAATGGCAGACGGAGTAAGTATCAGTATATTAAATATTTCAGACTTGTTTTCAGGTCTCTAGGTCTTCTCCAGGCACACTGCAGGACCACTCACTCAAAGAGTACTGAGGTGTTCAAAAGGCATGAGTGAGTCTCTCAAAAGTAGCAAGTTCTCAAAGCAATCTATCTAGGGCTCCCTATCACTGTCTGCTGCCTTACACAGGAGCTCTTTTCAAAATTGTCAGACTATACAGCCATCTTTTATTGCCCTCTTTGACTGTTCTGTGTCAAAGTAATTTTGCTTTCACTTAAGTCAAAAGGGTAGTTTGCAAGAACAGTAGTTGCAAGAATACGGAAAGGGAGGTAACGTTTCCCACTAGAGCATGCCTGTCACTTCAAGTGGCCCAGCATACCTGGCGGCAGAACTGCCAATCTGCCACTGCGGAAAGGAGCCAAAGGATTGTGACTGACATGTAATGCTTGGGACTGAAGCCCGACTCTGTACTGTGATACTGCAGGGGCTCAGTTAAGTGTATACACTTTGTTAAGTGTACTCATGCACAGCATAACCCAGGGGTCAGCAACCTCACAGAGAATATTTTTTTTCCCCCTAACTTGTAGGAGCTCAGCAGAAGCCAGGAGCTCCTACCTTCTGCAGAGGACAAGATACCACCCAGTAATCTGTATGCTGGTACAGAGAAAAAGAACAGTTTTCCACCTGTCTAAGCCAGCAAAATAAAACCCCTGCTGTTTGCTGATCACCTCATACCATGTGATCACAGCACAGGCTGCTAACCCCTGGACTAGGTGATGGTACAGCCTGGATAAGTAACCAGATTAGAGAGCCATGCACAGATTTACCTGGCTGAAACTGGCCTGAGACATTGCATTTCCCATGGGTCAGATCGCAGCCATCACATCTCAGTCACTACCAACCTGGACCAGAGAGGGAAGGATGACTCAGAGACAAATTCTGCTGTGGTGTGCACAGTGCTAGGCCCAGACCATCCCCAGGCAGAAGAGACACTGTGGGTTTCTCTGGGCTCACACAGGCAAAGCACATCCCAGGAGGAGACACCCTCTTACCTATCAGGTGAGGGGCACAGACTACAAACATCTCTCTAAAGATAATTTCCCCAATCCACTGCAGAGACTTCAATGGTAGTAAGACTGAGAATGAAACTCTGCCTAAGTGGCCTCATCCTCACACTGCAAAAACTTACCTGGGAGCAGTACAGCTCCTTTAGACCTGCTAAAGGTACAGAGGCATCTATGGGCTAGCTGCCAACTGAGCCAGTTGAGCACTGGTACAGCACAGTGCAGAAGCAGCAGGAAACTACGAGCAGCTCCTGCCTCCACAGAAGGCAGGCACTGATGAGGCTGGGATGTCAGCCTCTCTGTACCAGGGAGTGACCTGACCCCAGGGCCTCTCCCTTTTCCCATCACCTCGAACAGCTGTGATGCACCAAAGGCATCACAGGAGATGCAGGCACGGGCAATACCCAAAAATCAGACCTAAGGACAGTACAGAAATTTTAAGAAAATGTTACAGACATTCAAAATTGTTGAAGACCAGAAAACACCACTTTAGAGGCTTTTGAACAGAAAGGGTACAAAGTTTTTCTCTTCCTCCTCTCTTCTTTCACTTACTATTTATTCCTCTGTAGCTCTTGCCCTTTGCCAGGCATGAGCATCAAGGAGAAGCAGTACATCAGCTATGGACCACAACACAGGGCTTGTTGGGGAAACCTCTGCTGGTTTCACCCAATGGCTTATTACCCATCTCTCTCTGGGAGTAGAATTCCCAGGATGTCAGGGCTGAATGAAAACTGATCTCTAACACCACCTTCAAAGAGGCTGGGTAGGAAAACAGAATCCTCAAGGAGAAAATAATCACAGCTTCACATTATCAAAGCAGGCATGTCGGGACACTACGTTTTTAAAAAATGTGCCTGATCCCTGAGGCACCAGACAGGAACTTATTTTACATTCAATACTAAAACCGGTTCACTCACTCTCCAGAAACTCCATCTGGGACTCTTCGGTGTTGATGCAGATGGCATTGAAGCCCTCGGTGGGAGCCACGCTGCGCTTGACGCGGTTAGTCGCCAGGGAGTAGAGAACGCTAGTCTTCCCAGCGCCATCCAGGCCCAGCACCAGGATCTGCTTACCGTGTCCTTTACCCTGCAAGGCGAGGGGCAGCACATTTACCCGGGCAGCCGGGGCAAGAGCAAAGCTTAGCAGCGCTAGGGGAAACAAGGAGGCTGAACAAGGGGCCTGGAGGGCATAGCAGAAGCCCCTTCGCGGTGAAGCAGCTGAAGATGCCCTGCGGCACAAGCGCAGCGATGGCGGGGATCCCTGGGACGTCAGCCGGCCACCCGCACCGCGCACGGAGAGCGCCCCCCGCAGCCCCGAACCGGCCCCGCCGCCGGCCGGGCCCCCAGGGCCAGGCTGGGAAGACGCCAGCGGCAGTGAAACACACAGCCAGCCCTGCCGCGGGCGGCTTCTCGCTGCTACGGGGAGGCCACGGTTTCCGCACGCCTGCTGCTGCCCCCCCCGCTCCCACCCCCGCGGGATTTGTTCCAAGCTTGCCTCTGCCAGCGCTCCCAGCTCCGGCGCAGCGGTCAGGACACCGGCCAGGTACCCGGGACAGGGCTCCAGCAGTGACACGAGTCAGCCTTTCCATCAGGCCAGAGCTTGTGCTAGGTTGGTCAAAGAAGACGCCTGAAGAAAAGAGCTGCGTTCTCCTCCATTATCTCCTCTCCAAACACAGGATTGCTGCGGGACAGTGCTCTCTGTCCTGTAGTCAGCAGCTGCTGCCTAAGCGGAGGCACAGCGCCCAGGGAAGTAATTTAAATAGCACTCTTGGTACAGTGCTCAGTTGGCAGCAAGTGCCTGCCAGCCATTCATACAGCTGTTTTCTTTATACTCTGTTCCTTTGTCTCTCTCAGACAACACACCCCCTTCTCAGATACTCCCATTGTACAGGTTAAGGCAAGGTAAAAAAAAATGGATTCTGCATAGATTTTTATTCCCTGGAGACTCAGTTGTTTTTTTCTTAACCCACAGTAACATGTCCCTTGGTCCCTGCCTTTTAAGGCCTTTGCTTTAAACTCTTTCAGAGACAGAAGCCTTTGCCTTTTGGGCTGACATCTGACAAGCCTCTCCAAGGTGCCATTTCTACCCACTGACAGTCTGTGTCTGGAAAAAATGTTTTGGCTACATTCTGATCAGACCAGAAATTTCAAGATGCGTTGAGAGATAGAAGTTTAGCATGAATAAGTTTTCAGCAGAATGAGATACACCATTATAATTCTGTATGATTTAGTATGCTGTTTGCTTAGCTTTACTTGCTCAGGATGAATAGCGGGATTTGCTGAAGCCTCAGGCTGCAAACCATGAACTTACACCTCTGTAGCTGAAATCAGTTTTCTTAGTAATTTTCCTAGTAGCTGGTTATTACTGTGTTTTGTCTTTAGCACAGGAAGAATATTGATAACACACTGTTGTTTTCATTGTTGATGTGTTTATCCTAACTCTTGGGCTTTTTTATTTTCTGCCAGTGAGTAGGTGCATCAGAAGATAAGGAGACAACCGTCAGCAAAGCTGCAACTTCACAAGAACCATTAACAGCCTTCCTGCACGGACACAGAGAAACAGCTCAGTACGGTGTTAAAGATGCAGACCAAAAATAACCATTGGGCCAAGAAGCATGTGGAAGGTGCATACAGGGTGGGCACTTACTGTCTCAAAGATATCATTTCTTGGGGATTTCTTTTGTTCTGGGTCTCTCTCCAGAGTCACCGAGCTTAAGCTGACCTGCTGCTGTACCACTCTTTTATTTTCATAAACCTAGCACGTAAGACTTGTAGAAACATAGGGTCAAGGTTGAAGGAGGAGGAAGCACACTTGAGACAACCACACACATTCCGCTCACCTTGGTTTTGCCAAGCCCTCTAGAATAAGGTAGCTGGCTTGCAGAAAATAAGACACTGAATCTGCTGCCATACTCTTCACCATGCTTTCTCCTAACAGTCTTGTTATCCCCCTTCAGCTTATCTTATCCTGTATTACAAAGCCCAGATGATGTTTTCTAAGATCCTTTATGCCTTTGCTCTTTGGTGGTCAATGACTGACTGACATAAAAGACAGTGCTTGCATCATGCACAGATAAATCTGCTGAAGGCCTGGACTGACACATGCAAGAGGAGCATGAAACTACATTTCAAGGAACTCTTGATTATCCCATATGTCTTAAATGTCTGACAACATGGAAACAGGTTTTTTCTTAGGGGCTATGTTTTACTTTGATGGCAACAACCCAAGTCACAGTGGGGGTGGCACATGTGAGGAAGGGAGCTTGGTGAGCAGATACATCATGGCATCTACACCAGCCCATCTCCCCCTAGACCACTGACAGGCAGGACAGAGATCCAGATGCCAAGAGTCTTTCACCAGCAGTTGCTTTTGACCTTTATTCTGCAACCAGCAGCACATATTGAAGAAGGGAGGTTACACATCCTGTTTTTTACCACCCTCCTTTAGCCCCTTTCTTCTTTTTCTGCTGCTGTTTCTTCTTGGTGGCTGGAGCACCTGCGGGTTTTTGGTGCCTGGGAGGGATGACGTTACTTGTAGCCGATACAGCTGCCCCGCTGCCGGGCCGAGGGGAGGTAGGTGGGCTGCTGGCAGTTCTACTGGCATCCCTGCAGGAAGACAAGACAAAAATACACTGTGTTGGCTCACAACCACCTGCAAGATGTGGTACGAATGCAGTGAGCTGACAGTGAAAAGCAGCAGCTGCCCCATTAGGTAGCAAGCATTATGTAGGTGAGGGCACTCACGCAAGGAGATCTTAAATAGGTTTCAACATACAGAAGGAACTGGTGGAGGGTGGGAACATGATTCAAAGGGCAGAAATCACCTTTTAACTGATGTTCACTGATGGTATAAGTCCCTGACAATGAAAGAAAGGCTAACTTTTGAATAGACATGTGACAGCTCATGCAACACACAAGAAGCCTTTCAGGTCCCACTCCTAGGCAGTGCAAACCCAGCATCTTTCCTCTAAGATACTAGTAAGACACATCTTGCTGTCAGGCTTCATACATAATGGTAATTCTTGATTCCAGCTCAAATAATCAGTGTCAGCTTAGAAGGAAGTACAGTGTTTTCTCAAATCATGGCTAATGGTTCTGCAACTGCCAAAAGCTTTGAAAGCAAATTGCTCAAGAGAAAGCATGCAAAATTCATCTCATTGCCAAAGGAAAAGCGTATTAAAAGACTATGAGAATTTTATTTGCACCTTGGCACCTTCAAGCATGCCTATCCTATCACACTGGTCTTCAGGAACCTACAGGGATCTCCAGAGAGAGCAGCTGGTAGCAGGTTCAAGCAGCAGAGCATAATGTCACTTGTGCTACCCGCAGTTGGTGTGGTGACAGAGCTGCAGTAGAGCAGCACAAACACAGCCCTCCCAGCTGCCCAGGAGTGAATCCCTGCATCAATCCTTGCAAAACTGGTACTTACAGTTCAGAGGAGCCGGTTGTGGTTGAACCCTGAGTCCCCTTGCCAACCTGATCCTTCTTCTTGCCCTTCTTCCGTCCGCGGTAGTAGGACCGCTCTCGCATCGGAAGCCACCGCTCAGGGTCGGGAGTCACCTTGGGGTCGTAGTTCTTCGGCAGCTTTCCTGCAGAACATCCAGTGCCAGGAAATGAGATTGGGGTCAACACAACAGAGGCATCACCAAGGGACATGCATGGGATGTCAGTAGCCAAGCAGCGCAAGGAGACCAGCAACTACATCATCCTATTGGAGTGTTGCTCTCATTTCTGAGGAAAAATGCCCCGACCAAACAAGGCATCATGAAGACCCAGGTTCCCAGAGACCCAGTTCTAGCAAAGGGCTCTAGCTCCTAGGGACCTGGAGGGTGGCTATTTGAAGAAAGAATTTGGAGAGCTCTTTGGAGCTGTGCTGTGTCAACAGCTAGGAAATACAACTCACCCTTCTTTTTTTTCTTCTTTTTCTTCACTTCCCCTTGTCTGGAAGGAAAACAAGACACTGTGACATAGCAGAGACAGAGCAGACAAGTCAACTAAAAACTAGCTCTGGAAGAAGCTAAACCATTCCCATCTCCCTAAGAACTTGGTCTGCTGCTACATAAAGCTCCTTGCAGTTAAACAACAGACTCCCTTTCCAACCAGCATGCCTTCTACAGCAACACCTTCACCACACCAGGTGTGGTTCTTGAACCACCTCAAAGGATGCACCAGAGCTATAGCACTAGAATGAAATAAAAAATATAGCAGCCTGCCTTACCCTTGCTCCTTCTGCTGGTTGTCTCCAGTGAGCTTCCCAGCTTTCTTCCGAACATAGGTTGCTCCATGGGAGTTCTCCAGCGCATCAACATCTACTTTCAGTGACATGGTGTCTGAGGAAGGCAAGTGTTTGCTAAGACTGCAAGGGAGGAGTTCAGGGATGCCAACCAGTGAGCATAAACACCCATGTTCTTCCAGACAGCAAGAGACAACCTCAGCTTAAATAAATTCTGTCTGTTAGCAATGCAGACACCAGACAGGCCTATGGGGCTATTTCCATCTCTCTCACTAGCTTCTTACACAAGTTGGGATGAGCTGCTTAATCACCTTCTGCCTCATTTTTCCCTCTTTAATACAGGGACACAGGGACCAACTTCCTGTGAAAGCGGCTCAGGTGACAAAAGCAGTATGTGAACAAGATTTTGGGTAAGCAAGAGCTTAGCCATATTATATCCATCCTGCATTACTACCACAGGTTTAAGATTCTGACAGAAAAGATGGAGGTGCTCTTATTTTTGGTTCTACCTTGTCTTATAATTTAATTCTCAGAGAGAAGGAGGCCAAAGATAAAAGGGTTCTGAGATATCACAGTAATGAAGCCAATTAGAGACATAATGTTGCTCCAGACAACTTGACCTGGATATGTCACCGTTCCAGAGAGGCTCCTTGCCTTTCGTCAGGTAAGAGTGGTTCTGAAGTCCCACACAGCTAAAAATCCAAGGAAGCAATACCCAAACACCTCTTTCACAACCATTAAAAGGATACACTTTAGCTTTCTCAGGGTCAACCAGGGAATAGGCAGAGATGAGCTGGGCCAGAGTATGCACATCTTTTGGGTTTTGCCTTTGCAGAGGAGAAAAAAAATCAAAACAAAACAGGAAAGGACCAAGTTACCGGTGTTACTCATCCCAAAGACTGGTAACATCACACAGTGCTTGCTGCTGCAGCACAGTTGCTATCTGTGGGGACAGCATGTTAGTATGTGGTCTCCTCCAGAGCATCCCACCCAACATCACTGGTGTGGACAAAGGGAGGTGCAGACAACTTCACAGTATCACGAAGCAGGCAATAGAAGAGGAAAAACCCAGTAGCAAAGGAAAGTTAACACTCCCCCCAGTAAAAGATCCCATTAAGCGCATGACAGAAATTAAAACCTAGACATCCATGTTTATGTAGCACTAGAAAAAAATGCATTCCTGTCCCCAAAGCAATGCTCACTGCACCCAAGAGGCTTCTGGGATATGTCTACCAGGTTTTCAAGTGAACATCAACTATAGATCAAATTAATTATCTCCTCTTCTTCCAAAATACAGCCTTGCAGTGAAGCCCCTGTGCAAAAACAACTCTGTAGGACAGCCAACAATCAATCAGTATTGTCAGACACTGCCTGCCACCAGACAGCTTGTAGAGGACTCTGGGTGGAGACCTGCTGCTCAGTAACCACCCAACTCACTTCCAGAGCTCCTCCAAGTCGCTGATTGCTTCCTTCTTCCTGCCATGCTTTAGTTTGAAGTTGGCAGCTTCCCTTATCAGTGACAAATGGACAGAAGACTTTGGCTGAAAGACACAGCAGCCAGGATTAGTTCCTTATTGTCACAGCATGGAGCCGAGCTCTAGCTGGCTTTAATGCCCCCAAGCCTTGGCCAAGGAGAACTGAGTTAACATCCTGCCATGCAGAAAGCGGACCACCTTTACACTCTGGGAAGTGAGGCAGAACTGCATGGGACAAGACTGCTTGCTGCTCCACCATGTTTGCCCATAAGGGAGAAGAAGTCCTGATTGCTACATTTAGGCATCCATTGATGCCACTCTCCTAATCTGACAGGAGCTGGTGTTCCCTGTTTGTAACACGTCTAAAATAATATATTCTTGATAAATGCGCACTAAACAGGAGCTCACATGTCTCCAAACCCCCAACTGGATAACTGCTGGGGCTACACATCAACAGGAAAAGCTGAATTGGACTAGCTAGAAAATCCAGGACAGATTCCTGTGCATTAGTTCCTCTGGTCTGACTTGCCTGGTGTTGCTGATACCACTGGATAGCCTGTGTGAAGACTTCAATTGCACTGTCGATATCCTCTTCATGACTGTACATTGTCACCAACGCAGACACCTGCAAACATTCAAGAGCAATATATAGCAGATCTTCATGCAAATTGTCTATACCCAGAGTCTCAGCAGTTAAATGATGGGATTTCCCAAAAGAAGAGTCAGTGTGAGCTTTCTGCCCTGTTCCTAAAAAACAGCTGTGGTAACAGCCAGGATACCCAGGTCAGATCTTCCTACCCAAGACACTCCCAAAGGAACATCCCCATCACCTTTTTCCTATGGCACAAGCCTAAGATTGCATTCACAGAAGGAGCCTTCCTGTCTTGGCACTTTATTTGCTTATCACAGGACCCAGTTTCATTAGAAAACCTTTTTCATCCCCCATTCTCTATCCCAAGAGCTGTGAAAAAAAAATCAGCACTGAAGAGATTATAAGGATACCATCCATTTGCTGACATCCCTGTCACAAGCAGAGGTGCTGCAGGGCAAGGAGCTGTTATTGTTAACTGTCCCTATAGATTATTTTGATCATTCACACTTACACTTGGAACAGATCCACAGCTATCAGCCTCTGTTCAAGATGCTTATGCTGAACATGGGAGCATTTACAAAGCCATCAAGCTTTTCTGAGTCCCAGGTGGATAAGCATGCAGACCAGGGTGATGCTGCAGGGATGGAACACAGCACTATCCCCTGAAGGCCTGCTGTCCTAAAGCTGCATCTAAAATGTCCCAACAGTACATACCAGAAACCAGCAGTTGCTCCAGCCATGTTATGCCAGTAAATCCGGGCAACATGCAGGACTGAGAGATTACCAGGGAGTGGGAACATATAAGCAGAGAGCATCCCTCTGCCAGGCAGAGTACTTCTGTGGCTATGTTCAGGCTACCTGAAGCAAGTTATAATACCACCTTTGTCCAAGACAAGGAAGATGGGCTCAGAATCTCTGTAGACACTCAAGTCAAGTGGAAACCATGGGGAAGACGCAAAAAGGAGCAGGCAGTGCAAAGCTCTCCTACAAGGGAAAAACCTTACACAGTTCAGACAGAGTTTTGCTTACCATACCAGGCTTGTGCTGCAGTTCTTCTATGCTCCTCAGGATCATGCAGGCTTTGGTCACACTGCCTAGAAGAGAGACAAAGAACAACACACTCTGAATGGCATCACAACACCTGATCCCACCAGTGAACTTTGAGCCAAAAGTAAACAATGGGGACAGAGCAATTCCCCATCTCACATCATCTCCCCCATTCCAGGAATTAAGGACAGGCCTCCACACAATGGACCTTTCTGCTCTTGCCACATCCTGAAGGATTCAGGAGCAAGTTTTGGCTACCAAGGAGCTCTCTTCAGGCTCAAGTCTGTGCTGCCTGACTGCACACAGAAATGGTACCATTATGGAGCCTCACACTGCTCCCAAAATTATCCTGCCCCAGAAGAGATTCAGCCCTATTATTGACAGAGACTGTGGGCATTTCTACCAGCAATCTGTGGAGCCTGTGCATCCAGACATTAAGCTATCAGCATTATCCTGCCATAGCTAAATATATGTATCACCTGACTGAAAGTATCTCTGCTCTGCACCCCTGTCACAGCAGTGACTGCAGCAAAGATAGCCCTGAAGTCTGGTTTTCTTAACCCCTGTACCATTATCATGTGCAGACACTTCCCAACAAAGGAGGACACTAGATACCTTGAGCAATTTTTAGTTGGGCCATCGTCAGCTTGATCTCAGCTGCATTGGCAGGGTGCTGGTCTGCAAAGTCCTGAGAGTCAGAAGAAACAACAGTTCAACTTGCATGTGGGCACCAGGCTGCTGCTTTGGTGAATCATGTCATGCTCAGTCACAGCAATCTGGCAACAGCCAAAGGAAGCTTTCCAGCAGAGGCAGGCTTCAGCACACAGCAGAGAAGGACCCCAAGTGTGCCCTTTCAGATTTCTGTCCCAGGCCACTCACTCCCTCCAAAGAAGGGTGTTGAAAACTGCTTGTAAGCAGAGCAGCAAAGCCTACTGCTTACCCTAGAAGGCTACCACAGCTTCCTAAACATAAAAATCAGAGGTGTAAGGGAACTATTTCCCTTTAAAAGCAGAATTGTTCAATTTGGTGTGAAGGCTTTCCAGCAGCATTAAACCAAACCAAAACAAGGGGTCAGACACCCCTGGAAATCTAAACCAAACACAATAAACTAAAGGAAAACAGCACAGGAGAACACAAAGCACAGGTTTAAATGACGCTTGGCCAACTCTCTCTTAAGTTACCTGCAGAAGCCCTACAGCCTTTGCATGCTGCTTCTCACGACACAGCTGGGCTGCCTGGATAAGCACAGGGAGCAGGTGCTCAGGGCTCTGGGACTGCAGGCTTGCTGACAGCTTGCGGCACTGATCTGCCTGGAGTGGAAAGAGAGAACACGCTTTTCTCAACCTCTACAAGCACCTTACACAGGGCTAAGAAACCAACAGTATCTAAGAAGAGTTAGTAGTGATGACTCCTCTGAAATGAGTACATAGAAGCAAGAAGTTCTCTTAGTGACACTTCAGATACATCTAAGAACTCCCACATCCCTTTTGTCTTCTAGTTATCTCCACACCATCCTCCCTACAGCAATATCCAAGTCACTAAACAGACAGTTGTGCTTTTAGGGATGACTTTGTTTTTCTGTTCACTTATGTGCCTGACATAGAACAGCTGCAGATCAGTTTCCCCTACCTGGTTGGTGTACATTGCAAGCAAAGCTTTGTTGAATTCAATTGCCTGGAGCTGCTTCTTGGAGAGTTTATGCTCAACACCTTCTGCATTGGTCAGCTTCACCTTTTTCTTTGAATCAAAGACATTTTGGTCCTGGGGAAATTGCACATTGTGAGAAGATTTCACTACATTCCTTGAAGAAGAAAAGGTCCCTGGGTCTGCAATTTAACTAATGTTTAAGAAAACATCTTTACTGATTACCACCCTTCTCTCCAGAAGCAGAGAAGCAAACTGAGTAACCACAATAAAAGCTGCAAGGTAATTCTATACCTTGTTAATTGTGATGATATTATTTGCAATGACAGCAAGGAGTCCTACATCTGTCGGCCTGCAGATAAGAAAAGCAGAGAGCATACTCTTACTGAACAGCAGTCTCTCACAGATGGAATGCTGATCATTTGTTTTAAGAAAACCTCTTACTTCAACTTGATTATTTGATTGTAGAGCTGTAGAGCATCCTCTGTACGGCCCTGCAGTTGCATAATATAAGCCATCTGACCATGAATAATAGCCAATTCAGCCTCAATGTCTTCCTCTGTCACATCCTGAAGGAAAATCAAAGCAGAAACTAAAAAGCTGCTTTCTCACCTCTCTTCCCCGGGCTTCAGCATTCTACTGACAAACATCTGTGAGCATTCCTGGGCAGTATTAGCAGCAAAGTACCCCAGTTACCACAGGTGAAGGTTGCAGCCACAGCACAAATAGAAGCATATCTGAGTTAAACTGAGGGAAAAGAAAGCTTCACCTACCCCAGTGAGAATCTGAAGATTACCTTAACTTGTACATTCAATCTGCCCTTCGGCAGTGATTGGTCACAAATTCCCTGTTTGTCACCGCTCACTCAGCATGTTCATCCCTAGCAGAGGTACGTCACAGGGAGGTTTTAGACAACCTGTACCCTTCTACCTGCACCAGAACAGGCAACTATGCAAGGAGCACAGCAGCAAACAGCTTGCAGTGTCAGCTGCCCTCCTGCAACAGCCGTGATGGCTGCCCCAGCCTCACAAGCTGGTACCAGCAGAGCAGCCCTGGCTCTCCTCTGGATCTCTGCACTTTGTGACTGCACCCTCACTCCCGCTGCTGCAAAACAAACACTCTCCAGAACGACATCAGGAACTTACAGAGTCTTCAGACAGCGACTGGCGGCACAGCTCTACAAGGAAAAACAAATTGAAAAACACAATTTAGAAGGCTTCAGAGGGAAAAAAACAGGCAAGAAGTATGGGGGAACACAGAACTTTTTCATGTATCCCTGAAACATCTGCAGCACTACAAGGGCATAGCAGACTACCAGTCTGATGATGGATGGGACTAAGTATAGGAGAGCAGACTACATGATGCAGAAGAACTATCAAAGGCACAGAAGATACTGACCCTCCCAGACACTCATGTTCTCTCCCGAGCAAAATTCCTTAGACCTAGCTCCTGATCTTTACGATAGGGGTCACTCAGCTGCAACTGCTCACCAGTCTTGTGAGTTAAGCGCTGCAAGCTTGTGATACTCAGCTTACATCACCCTTTATGGGGCAGCAGTACTGTTAGTTTTCAGTACCCATAATAGTCACTTCCTTCACTCTCTCATCCCTCACCAGAACATCACTTGTTTGCTCTCCAAAGGACTACTATCAAAGGACATAGGCTCAAACTGAACATGCTTATCAGTTGTATGGGACAGTTATTATTCTTCATCAAAACTGGGACAGAACTGACCTATTTATCTGCAAGAGCAATTAGATCAGACAGAAACTAGTCCTTCCGAGTTCTCTCCCCATTTTTTTTTAAACACACAAAATCCCCCTTTTACCCCTTAGCAAAAAAATCCTCTTTGCAAAAAAGCTCATTTACTGCCTTATACTAATCCACGCCAGGAAGTATTTTGAACTTTCATAGGATGTTTTTAAATACATACTCATAGTAACAAAATCAGGAGTTGGAATAGATAAGACATCTCACGCTTTTGAGATTACACTCACATCTACTTCCTGCTTCAAAAAATGCACCAAGCTATTGAATACAAATCAGGGGGCTGTAGGAAAGCCAGGAGATGGTACATGCTACATGGCTCTGGAAAAGAGTTGCAGAGGAACACTTCTCCAAAAACATCAGCTTTGCAACAAATCCTGATGCTGGTCAGTTTTTAAATTCTCAAAACCTTTTTCCCTCTGATTTGTGTCTACAGAGAGCAAATAACTACTTCTACCACACAAAGCTTCCCTCTCACCTCACCAGGCTTTTACCTTCTGCTTTTTGTAGTTTTTTCATTGCTTCATTCAGCTTCCCTTGCCCAATCAATGCACATGCACTGTTATAACACAGCTCGTAGGTAGCTTCTCGAAGGCCTAAATCCTCCTAGCATGAAAAAAAAATATAACGTTGCATAAACACCAACTGATCTGCACAGATTTGATAGGAAACTGAGACAAACCAGAGTTTTCCTGTACATTCAAACTAATCCTTGAAAAATAAATTTAAGAAGCAAATTTAACAGGGCACACACCTGGCAAGTAAGTTGCAGCACAAAGGATCTTTCCTCACACTGTACAAAGTCAGAGGCAACAGACAAGGCAGCAAGGAAACTCCAGCCTGAACCTGGGGACTACTTAGGCTGGTGCAAGAGGGCAAGTAAGAATTGCTGCTCTAGAGGATTAGAAAGTGGATGCACAGCACTGAAGAGAAAGCTGAGCATGCTGTGCACACCTTCAAGGAAAAGATTTCTAAACAAATGTAAACATTACAATCTGCAGTGTTCATTAACAAAAACATTCCCAAGCATGGCTGGGTGATCAGAGCAACTAGCTTTAACCCTGGGAAAGAGGGTAATGAGAGAGAAAAGTATTAGTCACCAGAGGTTTTCTGCTAATGCAGGTTCAGAAAGATCTACTTCCTGCTCTGCTGTGACATCTAACAGTACAAGCTCTCTAGAGATCAAAGGTGAAGTATAATTCATGAACAGTATCAGCATTTACTCCTCCACAGAAGGAAAACCATTATGTGATCTTCAACACACTCAGAAACCTTTATGAGACAGGAGCACATTTCTGTCCTGTTCAGTATCTACAATTCCAATACAATTTATATCCTTTGTTCCTTGGCTCTCACTCTTACGCCCATAGACACACACACTCACTTACTGGCACCACCTTCTCCCACGTGCTTTGTGCTGCCACAACAGCAGAGAGGTTGGTTTTTCTCTCCTCCTCATACTCATCCTGGGAGTTGCGGATGAGATCCCTGTATGCAGCCAGACAATCGTCATAACGCTCCAGTCTGTACAACTGAGAAAGGAAAGGGATTAGCCCTCAGAACAGTATTTTTCTGTGCATGCTGGTGACTACAGCCTCCTTCCTCCCTCCCCATGGACTGGGAACAGCAGAGCATCATATGTTTTAAGCTGAACATTACTAACATTTGCATCTACCTTTAAGGGCAAACTATATAGACTACACTTTCAAGCACTCAAGCAATGACACCAGATACCTGCACAAAAATGACACAGCTCTTACTCCTAAAACAGCTTCTTTAAAAGCAGCAGTTTACTCAGTTTTGTCCTCAAACAGCCTTCTTCCAAATTAGATCGCCTCTCTAAGAAAGAAATTAAATGAATGGTCTTTCATGCAGCTGAGAGAAGACAGCCAATTCTTCACAAAACTGTTCTGATCAACCAGGAAAAAATGAGAGGAAAAAACATAACTTCTTTTCTGCATCACTTTTTATGCCTGAGACATCAGGTCCCACAAACCATTCCTGAACAGGTATCTAATGCAAAGAGATGGCTGAACCACAAACAAATCCCATCAGATCTCTTCTTTCCTCAGCCAGATGGCTAATACCAGGCCAGACCCAGGAAGGGAGTGGAAGTCACAAATGTACTGCTTTGGTTCTTCAGGAATAAGATGATGACTCTGCTGCCAGAAACAGGCAACAGGCTCCACAGAAGTTTGAGCAGTTGGAACCATACCTGTCCTTACCTTCACGCCTGAGAATGAAATTCTGTCCCCAAACTTGCCCCCAGTTAGAGGAGGGACAGGGCATCCAGCATATGAAACTCCCACCAGGAAGAAAAGCTTGTAATTACCACTTGTCCGTAAAGCTCCTTCAGTTTGTCCGTCTGCTGGCTGGCACTCTGAATGGTCTTGAGAGCACTTTCAATACGGTTCAACCTGTACTCACAGTAGGCCTTCTCAAAGGCAATAACATCACTGCAAGGACAAGACAAAGGCTGACAGCATGCACTAGAGTTTCCATTCAACAGCATTCACTCACGTATAACCAGCCCTAATTAGTCACAGACTGCTACATAACCAAAAACCCAAACACACGATCCCAGATTACTGAATTATGTATGTGTTGAGCACTGAAAGTATCTTCTATCTACTTGGTGTTCAACAGAGAAAGCATATCAAAACTTCACCCAAAAAAAAAGGTTCCCTTTTAATGGCATTTCCACACACATTGTATTCCAAATCCTCTCTGTTCCAGATCGCCTACTAATTATGCTAATTAAATGCTTAAAAGGTAAAACAGTAGCAAACTTCATTAAGCAGAAGGCATTACATTGCAAAGAAATATTGTTACAGCAAACTTTTAAAGACAATCGACTTACAGAGAGAGAGAGAGAGAGAGAGAGAGAGAGAGAGAGGAAAAGGTATAAAACACAGTCCCGTTTACAGGCTGGTACCAAGACAAAGGTAACATTAATCTATTTTGAAATATCATCGCAGCAGAACTGCAGCAAAAAAGGGTTGTTTCTGCCAACATAGAATTGGCTTCAAAGCAAGCTCACACCAGCAGGGAAGCATTCTCAAAGAGGCAGAGCCTTTAATGCTGTGTTCCACCTACCCCCCCCGAGTTACCACTTAAGCCAAAGGAAAATTAATCACCAATTCCTTCAGTTCATGCCTGGGACCACTTATTATCAGCTTTACTTTGCCTATTTAAAATGATCTCGATTCAACTGAGTATTAAGGAAGTTTGAAAATTAATGGCATTTAGAATTAAAGCAAAGCAGCCTCAGTGCAGGATAGGAAAACTTCAAGACAGACCAAGAACCACCACTTTCCTTGCTCTGCTGGACATACAAACAGACACACAGTAGAATGAGTCGAAAGAAGTTACAGGAAGAAATCTGAAACCAGTTGAATACAAAAAATAAAATTCCTCCTCCTTACCAAATAATAAAGTAATAAGCTAAAAAACTTGAATTAAATCCCTTTTGTCCTGGGAAAGAAGGAACTGGTGAATAGGGTAATCACATGTTATTTGGATGTGAACAAACACAGAGGTATGTTTCATCACACTGATAACTTCAACACATCTTTCTGGGAAGCTCCTTAATAAGAACAGTATCTGAAATACAAAAATTTTGCTGCCAGCCAGTCCCTAGGTAGCACTTTTCATCCTTGTCATTGCACAAAAAGCATCCTTATGAGGAACAAAATTAGAATCCTAAGGACACAAATGGGAAGCTTGACTTGTTCTCCCACATAGTTTGAGAGGATGCACAAAGGGCTTGCATCACCCCAAGGGCTGAGGCAGTTCCTTCAGGCTGGCAAAGCAAAGGACCCCAAGGAACCGTATGGTGAGACAGCCAAGCAAAGCCAACAGCTCGCTGCCACCAACAAGGCTTCTCACTTCCCTCCTGGAGAGATCTGTCCCCTTCCCTTTGTACCAGCCATGCTACCCCGCCACATCTAGAAGCAGAATCAGCAAATGAAAATGGCTGAAAACTCGGTTAGGGACAATCCCTTCAACAGTAACAGTAAGATGTTAGACTGCCTCAAACTCAACCAGACCCTGTCTCACCCCCTCCTATAAATCTGTCACCGAGAAGACCAACCCCCATGTCTCTGTGCATATCCTGGTATTTATTTTGCTGCTTTATTAGTCTTCCACTGAAGCTGCTGCTGCTTCTCAAGGACTCAAGAGTTTCATATTTTGTAGAGCACAGCAAGACACAACTCACCTGGTTAACACTTTAGTGTGGGTATTGATTACACCAAGGGCTTCCTTGAAGTTCCCATTCTGGATAAGACACACCACTTTACACTGAAGTGCAGTCACATCGTCTTTGTTGATCTGCAGTACTGGAGGAGAAACCAGCTTCAACACAATGATCTAACTCCAATACACTCAGGCTTTGTAAGAGACTCATATTATTAGAGCTGCAAAAACCCATCCTAGAGAGTGGTCACATCAACTTAAAGCATCCTGGCATGGCTTGCTTTAGCTCACGTCATGAAACAAACCCCAGCAGGATAAAAGAATCCAGCATAAATCCAGAACATAGCAGAAACATGGACTGTGCTAATATGTCTGGAAGAGAGCTGCGCGAAAGGGGCTATACACACCTCAGCAAACCTTTCCTCAGCATTTCACTTCCAGGCAGAGAACACAGTGCCAAGGCCCCAGTGCCACCTAAAGGATACTCAGGAAGGAAAACAGCTGGTACAGAAGAACAGTGTGGCTCTTGTCAGGGAGTCACTTTACACACTAAAGCTTTCTGCCAGTGGATGACAGTGAGGGAGAACTAGAAGAGAGGCATGGGTTTTGCTATTTGATTTTTTTCATGGATGCCAGCTTTTCCAGGACAGGAGATGAATCCCTACTGCCTACCAGCAGCAAAGACAGAACTTTTAACCACAACGTGCTTTATACTGCAATCCCGTCTTGGATGCCAAGCCACCAAAACAACACATCTCAACGTGAACTCTCCGTTTCGAGTAAGTTATTACTCCCAAGTCAGTTAGTCCATATGCACAACACCACTCCTCCAGTTCCCGGAGGAAAAGCCCTTCTTTCTCCCATGATCAAAATGGAAGGAAAACCCACAAGTAACTCCGAAGGTTTGACCCACATCAAGGGATGCGTGATGCAACACAAGCACCCGATGGTCGTGGTACAGCAGCGGAGCCTGGGCCCGGCTGCCCCTCTTCCCTCCACCCCAATACGGTAAGATCCTCGGAGCCTTTGCCCGCAGCCCTGCTCCCGGCACGAAAACTAGGGACGGACACCACCCNGGCAGCCCCGCCCCGCGCGGCGCCGCTCCGGGGCCGGGGCGCGGGGGTTGTCTCGGTGCCCTGCAGGTTCCTGCCCCTGCGGGCAGCGCTGCGGGTATGAGATGTAACAGGGGCCAGGGCGGTTCTGCACCTGGGCAGCCCCGGCGGTGTGTATAGACTGGGACCGAGAGGCTGGAGAGCAGCGCTGCAGAAAGGGAGCTGGGGGTGCTGGTCGATGGCAATTTAAATATGAGTCACTGAGCCCTGGCAGCCAGGAGGGCCAACCCTGTCCTGGGGGCGTATCAGGTACATCCAGGGAAGGGAGGGGATTGTCCTGCTCTGCTCTGCATTGGGGTGGCCTCATCTCCAGTGCTGGGTGCAGTTCTGGGTGCCACAACATAAAAAACACTCCCAGGCGCCTGGTGTGACTCTTGAGGTGTCCTGTGCAGGGCCAGGAGTTGGACTCAGTGATCCTGATGGGTTCCCTTGTAACCCAGTATATTCTGTGACTATGAAGATTTTGATAGCAAGTGCTAAAAGAAGAGAACATAAGCAAAAACCTGCAGTGGTTTTGTTCTTGGTGATTCAGTGTGCACCTNCAGCACCCCTCAAGGCCAATGCGCCCGGGCAGAGTCCACAGAGCCGCGGGGCGGGGGCCGGCACCGTCGCAGCACTCACTCTTATTGACAGACTTGAGCGCGCGGGCGAAGTCGCCGTTCTGGCCGCAGCGGTTCACCTCGCTCCACAGCCCCGCCGCCGCTGCCGCCCCCGCGGCCGCCGCCATCTTGGCACCGGCACCAGCCCCACGTCGCGGGGGCGGTGCCGCGCCGGAAGCGGAAATGNACTCTGCTCTGCATTGGGGCGGCCTCACCTCCAGTGCTGGGGGCAGTTCTGGGTGCCACAGTATAGAAATGACAATGAGTTGTTAGAGTGTCCAGAGAACGGTGAAGGGCCTTAAGAAGCCCTGTGAAAAGCATTGGAGGACACTTGGTTTGTTCAGCCTGGAGGAGAGAAGGGAGACCTCGTTGTGGTCTTCAACGTCCTCATGAGAGGAAGAGGAGGGGCAAGTACCGACCTCTTCACTCTGGTGACAAGTGACAGGACTCAAGGAATCAGAATGGAGCTGTAAGGGAAGGTCTAGGTTACATATCAGGAAAAGGTTATTAATCCAGAGGGTGGTCAGGCACCGGAACAAGTTCCCCAGGGAAGTGGTCACAGCACCAAGCCTGACAGAGTTCAGGAAACTCTTGGACAATGCTTTCAGGCACATGGTGTGACTCTGGGGATGGTCCTGCAGAGGGACTGGAGCTGGACTCAGTCGTCCTGATGGGTCTCTTACAGGTCAGCATATTCAGTGATTCTACTGATTTCATTTGCCTTCATGAAAAGGCTCTGCAGCTGTAGCACCTTAGTTATTGCCAAGTAACTCCACCCCCCTTCCAATGTTTTGACCAAAGCGAGTGTGTGTGGAAAGGGAAGCGGGGATTGATCCCTCCAAAAGGATTTTCCACAAACTCGCATTACTTTCTTCTGGTAAAAGACTGGCATCAGTCATCAGTTTTCAAATTTCAGAAATGTCATGAATACAAATATCACAAAGGCTGTGTGGGTTTTTTAAAATAAAAATTGTAGAGTTACAAATATGTCAGAGGGTTAAGGTGGCCATCACTTTGTGTAATACCACCAGCATATCAGGATTTGGCTTTCAAACAGAAACTGAAGAAAAAACTGCAATGTGAGATATGGTCAACAAAGTCAGCTCAGTGCAATTTGGACATTGGAGCTTCTTTTTATAATGCAGCCCCAGGTAAAAACCACAAATACTTGCTCTGAAGTACTAGTGAGCAGTCTGATGTCATCTCTTCCACAGGAGTAACAACCACATTAAAGAAAGGAAAAAGAACAATTAATATTTCAAACAAAATACTCTTTTTATTAGAGTATTTTTGGTTAAACATACAGAACTCAAGATTGCCATTTAAAATTTGTATCGCTCAAAGTTTTTCCCTCTAGAAGGATGGTAACACAATCTCAGTGCATATTATATGGAAGGATCATACCTCTCAAGTGTCCCACTCATAAATCAGAGTAATACTGCATGTACTTGGTGTGCAAGCAAGGAGGGAGTGCTGTAACGCAGTTAACAAATAAAAAATGCACCACCAATACATACACAGTCAGCTCCATGACCAGTGATCCAGAGAGAAGCATCATGTGGCTTCAGGAATGAAGGAAACAGTTCTTGACCATGAAAAAGTAATAGGTAACAGACTCATATTTGTACAAGTCCTAGGCATTCCTCCTTTGTAAGGACTGCAGAGGACTGCAACTTTAGCCACTGGTTTGGAAGATTTTTCTGAAGCCCCCAGTGTACTGGGGGTGTGGGCAGAAATCTTGCCCAAAAGGGGAAAGAAACGTAATCCTACAGCCCTTGTGCAGCTCCAAACACCCCCAGTGCAGGCAGCCTGGTAAAGCACTTGCTTACACTTGAAATACGTCTGCTGTGGCCTGGCTTCTGCACTGGAGCCTTGGCACCTGCTTGTTCCTCTGTTCCACACACAGGACATTAACAAAGCAGTGTGTGGAGGTACCTACAGCCCAGCTGCCCCCAGCTGCCAGTACCAGTTCCTGGAGTACACCCCATTGCTATCAGACTTTGTATATATTCATATACATTTATGACCATATATACATATGTATATATATGCAAACTTTATACTTTGTTTGCATCCACACACAAATACAACAGCCGAGACCTGCAGTTCTGCGCCTTTTCATACTGTTAAGCAAAACCTAAGCAACTGTCAGTTTTCAATTACACATGGTTAAGTTTCATAGAATTACTTTTAAAGAATTGAAAAATACAGTTTAGAAGTAAATTTGGTCAAGGTCATCACTGCACGAGGCACGGGCAAACCTGGTTAAGTGGTACTCATCAACTGTGTTGTGATGGAATGTCCAATGGCAGATTTCTTCAAATGAAAAATCTGGACAATTGAGAGGTATGCAGAAAACTTGTCTTAAATACTTGAAGCTACATGTGCAATCTTACAGAACACAAGCTACAGTTACAGACATAACAGTAAATCTTATTAACCAATAGTGCATAAGAACTTAAAAACAGTCAGTGAAATCTGTTCAGCCAGTGACTTCCAAAAAAGTCGTGCCTCAGCTGCATCGAGGGTGGAAAAAAAAGGAAAAAAAAAGAAGGGGAGAAACTCATTCTTAGGCAAGTTTAACACGAATTTGAACCTACATTTTAAAAGCTGTTTTATTATATATTTGTATATATATGCTATGTATAAAATAAATTAAAAAGGGGGAGGAGGAAATAGCTTTGTATATGCTTCAAATTAACACAGACCAGTAGTTCCATAAATGAACATTTTACCATCTTTGTGGTAAAAAGTTGACATAAAAGTTCAAAACCATACAATACTTATAAATAGAGTTCAAAAGATACATTTTTTAAAAAATGGAATTTAAACATCATTTTCTCTTTCCCTACAATACACTTCAGTTTTGTATGTCAGCATCAATACATTTACAGAGTATTTGAATGTCACATCCACAGAATCGGTAACAAAGCAGGTAAAAGAGCTAATGGTGTTAAAATTTAGGACTTTTCTCCCAAATAACTCTACCTGCTCCTCAGCCTTCTCCTGAAATGAAGGCTATCAACATTCATCACCAAGTCTGAGGTATGGGCAGAAGAAAATCTGAAACTGGTACTCTCTAACCCACCTTGCCTCTGCTAAAATAGAGCAACAATCTATCGGTCTGTTAATTGGCAATGGTGGTGGACAATCTCTTACCTCCATTCAACTTGTGTATAATTTAATCCTGGTATTAAAAAAAAAATTGAAACATAGTATTAATGCTTAATTTAAAAAACAAAAAAAAAAAAACAAACAAAAAAACCCCCAACAAAGTAAAACCCCACCAAAACCCCTTTGAAACTATATTTAAATGTTGTTCCTGGTTTAAAGCTTCACATAAAACATTGGACAGAAGGATGACAATTTTAAACCAAGAGAGCACCGAAAAACATACCATAGGTAAAAATGAAATCAATCATCTCTCCACTTCATAAAAACGTAGAAACCCTGTCAGCAACAGTAGTACACTCAGAACGAACAACGTCAAAAGGAGCATCTAGAATACTCAAGAGGCTTGCTACGCTACTTCTCTTTATTGCCCATTCTCTCGTTTGTATGGATGGCCACTGCATGACAAGATGCCTGTGGATAGTTCTCTTCCTTTCACCACTGCTGCCAGCTGAAGTCGTCATTGCTGCCAAAGACCAAGAAAAATCCTAGGATTGTGGCAAAGATGACTGTATTCCCAGTAAGAACGAGTGCACATGCGCCCCAGTAAATCTGTGAACAGTGGGATTCAGTTAGACACATCAGGAGCTGAACATTAACAAGACAAAAGGTAACGTCTTATTGTCCTATTCCCTACAAAGTTCAGTAACACGTCCATGATGCAAGAGGCATCAGTATTTGTGGTTACACCAAGCAGGCTGGGTGTACCCAAAATTACTTGACAAATTCACAGCCAGCCAAGCAGCACTGCAAGTTTCTTCTAGCTGTACTCAAGGCATTGGCTAGCAGGTACAACTGGTTTGGGATGTAAAGTAAGGATAGACAAGAGCATCAAACACATCTGCAGCCCAGCTATGCTGTAAGACTTTTTAAAACAGGTATTAAAGGTCTTCAAAATGCCAGCAAATATCCCAGTAACAAAAAAGGAAGTGGATGTTTTCACAGGAGAGTAAGTGGATTACTCAAAGGATGTGAGGCATTCAAACTGCCCATCTGAGCTATTCTTGCCTAAAGACATTTATGAAAGTGCACTCCCTGTTTTTTGACTTAGTAGTGCTTTCTGACATTCATACAAACAAAGTGAACTTTTAAAGTATTTTACTGAAAAGCTGAATACTGGGAAATATGTAATGAGAACTTGGAAGTTTAAGAAAATGACACCAATATCATTTACAGTGAGTACAAAAATGCTTTTTTTTGTTTATTCATGCTGCTATACCCCTACTATTCCAAAATTGTCTTCAAAGTATTCTTTACACTTCAATATTTGGTTACTTCCCTGTTAAGTTTTCACAGTATTTTCTGTCTCATTTTCTCTGCATTGCATTGTTAGACTTTATTCCATGACCACGTGAAGCAATTGGCAATCACAATGTTCTGCCATGCTCTCATTTCTGTATTGATTTTTCTTGCAAAAAAAAAATCTTTTTTTCTGGTTCCAAAAGTATATAATTATAAGAGTTATTTAGTGCATGAAAGCTTTACTTTCAATAAACAAACACAAAGAACAAAGTTTTCTAGGAAAAAAAAAAGCAATCACAGGTTGAAATATTACTAACCAGTTCTGCTCTTGCAAACACTATGGGCAGCCCAAATGCTGAGACCACAATGCCTGTCGTAAGGAATATCGCCAGCTCCTTGCAGGCATTACTTGTAGCATCCGTGTCATCTACCAATCTTCTTGCTATGCAGTACGGGATAGGAGAAAGGATGTAAAAAAACAGAACAAACAGCGGCCAGTACTGGCTGGAAAAGAAACGAGAAGAAAACTTTAAGTTATCTGGATTTACTTTCTGCTCATCCTAAAATCAATGCAAGGCATTTTCCCCATCCAGCATCCTCATTTAGGAAAGAGAGACAAGCCCAGAGAAGGCAAATCCTTTGCCTTGGAGTGAGCTGACATTAATCCAACAGACCATGTGCGTGAGTGGCTTCGGCTGACCTCAACGGCAGCAGAGCTCACTAACAGGATATTCATAAAGCAAGATTTCACTAAGCAAGCCTAAATCTAATGCAGCCTCACAAGGTGAGCTTAACTCCAAGTTTATCCAGTCAGCTCTACTTAAGACACACCCCTGCAGTGCCCCGGACTACATTTCTCAGGCACATAAATGCAGGTGCACATTGGTTCAATAAAACTTTACTGCATTGTTTGAAGAGCAATTCCAGAAGGGTCTCCTTCCCAAGGGTTTGTATCACTAGCACTGGTTTTATAATGAAAGAAAGCCGGCCTAGGAATTCTAATCATGTATGTAGAAACTGCAATTCACAACCAATGACAGGTCTATCGACAGGATATTTGGCATTTATTCAACAGTGAATAACTCAATTTAAAATATTTTCTGTAAATTCAACATCACTTGAAAAGAATCAAAGCCATAGGCCTTACTATCTGATCACTTGGTCTGCTACTTTGTATCTCCTGAAAACCAAGCGACAGGAATCAATGTTGGGAAAGTACAGATTGCAGCTGCAATTACTCAAGATGCTACCTTCCAAGTGTGGGACACAGCCAAGGATCCACCTGATAGTCACCGAGAGCGCAGCCACCGCTAGGCAGCCACAGAAAATGCAAAGGCTTCCCTGGATAACACACACTTGCTGCCCACCTCGGGAGATGCTGCTGATGGCCACCCACAGCGGGACATCAGTCGAGATAGGGCAATGCATCCTTTCACAGTTTGCAGCCAGGCCTGGTAGTTTAACTTTTGCTGCCAATACTTTTTAGGAATAATTGAATTCTGGATGGTCTCTTTTTTTCCCCCCCACTTCAATCTTTAGAAGCAAAAGCCAAAAAAGCTCAACCAACCAACCCACTCAAAAACCCCAATAACCCCACCCAAAAAACCTGAGGCCCCTTCTACACTCATCAATCCACCATTATGGAAGCCGGGCTCCTCTGAAGTTACAAGAGCAGTAACAAAGAAATAGAAGAATAGAACGAGAGTGCACGATACTTGTATTGGGGCAGGGCACATCCGAGCATCAAGAACATCAGTCCGATCGCTCCGCCAAAGGACAGGCTGATCAGCGCTACAACGAGAACAAACCGAGCCAATGTGAAGGGTGCATCGCGCCGCACAAAGCACCGACCGCGGCGCGCA
>WBMY01015178.1:0-47383 GCA_013397315.1 Donacobius atricapilla
CCTGCCCGCGGTGCCCGTGGCTCCGCAGCCCGCGGGGGTGCCTGGCTGGAATTCCCTCAGTGTAAGCACCAGCCGCGGCTGTTTCCAGGGAAAAGGGGCCAAGAGTTAACTCCCCGCAAAGTCTGACAGCGCTGATTCGGCTTTATTTGAAAAACTCCCTCTGCCGATGCGAAGGATGCTGACTCCGGGAGCTCGGCGTGGATTTGCCCTCCGTGAGTCATGGGAGCTTTTTTGGGGCGCTGTGCCGGGAAGGAGCGGTCCCGCACGGCCAGGAGAGCACGCTGCGGCCCGGGGGGAGGTTGGACACTGCCACATTGCAGCCGCAGAGAGTGAGAGGAACCCGCAGGCTCGAGCAAACCCGGGACAGACAGGACGATGATCTCAGTCCCTTCCTGCAGCCAGCGGAGGCAGAGAGAGGCCGAGGAACACCTGGAAAATTCCGGGCAGCGGGAATTGAAGTCACATCTCGCGGTCTGAGCCGCAGCAGCCCAGCTCCTGGGGCAGCCTCGCTGCACAGGGGAGCGCCGAGCCGGGAGCTGTCCCCAAAATCCCAGCCGGGCCGGTTCAGTGCATTTACTCCCTCAGAGAGTACATCAGCTTAAGGAAGAAATATTTCCCAGTGAGGTGGGAGAAGCGCTGGCACTGGGTGCCTGGAGAGGCTGTGGCTGCCCCATCCCTGTAAACATTCCGGGTCAGGCTGGATGGGGCTCTGAGAAGTCTAATGGAGCTGGAGATGCCCCTGCTCATGGCAGGAGGTTGGACTAGATGCTCTTTAAAGCACCCTTAAACTGGTCTAGGATTCTATGATTTATGTGTTTTCAGGCTCAGATTATCTTTGACAGAGTCCAAACAAACAGAGACTGTTTTGCGTGTTTATTTCACTAAAGGCACAGGAACAATTTCCGCCCTCACACAAACAAGAGATTCAACTTGACCTTCTTGTCTATCACGTGGAGGAAAGCAAAAATTGGGCCATTTGGTCCATATGCCTTCAACATCCAGCTATTTATTCCTGTGGCTGTTTTCTTCCTCCCTAACTGTGCCTGTTGCTCTCTCTGACCATGTCCCAGGAAGTCCTCCCAGAGCTGTTTGCTAACTTGCCTGCGGACTCCACTGCAGAGCTGCATCCAGCTCTGAAATATTAAAACATAATTTAGGAAAAAGGGGGGGAAAATATTATGCAAGAGGCTACCTGCAAATCCTTTTTGTCTCTTTCCTTAGCAAAATTTTTCCAACTCCAAGACCTCAGGGGTTTTAATGCTGCAGATGAATTCACAGATGTATTTTTCCTTCTCCTCAATTCCATTGTGTATTAGGAGAGTGCATTGGAGGTTCTTAACCAGCAAAACAACCCAATGATCTTAGAAAACCTGTCCTGTGCGGGTGCTAAGGGCTTTGTCACTGCAGGGAGGGTCTCTCTGGGGATAAGAAGGAGAAAGTAGGGGACTGTTCAAGGCAGTTTGCTGGGGGGTTCTGAAGGGGGGTTCTGAAGGGGCTCCTGCAGGTCCGAGCTCCCCGTGGGGCTCCATGTCCAGCCCAGCTCAGTGGTCGCACAGCACAAGGGGCCACTCTCCGCTGCTCACAGCTCCCTGCCATTGCACCCCACGTCCCCAGCAGCCAGGAAGGAGGAAAACAAACCCTCTTGCTTGGGCTGGGAGCTGTCCCTGCTCAGCATCCTCCACCTTCTGTCCCGGTGACCCTGGGAGCAGATGCAGAGCAGAGGAACTCCCCAGTGCCTGCCCTTCGCCCTGGACGCACTCCAAGGGATGCTCTGTTTAGCTCAGAACATTTTGCTCCTAAGAGATGACCCTCCCCGAGGTGCAGAAAGGACATTTTCCACCTCACTGCAGCTCACCTGCGTTTTCCTCACAGCTGGCACCTGTGTTGCTGTGCCCAGTCCCACAGATGATCCCGTGCCGCATTTCCTGCTCTGGGCTTCCGTGCTTACCACAACGCCCTGGGATCTATTCAGCATGCACAAGGCTCCTCAAGGTCCCCCCAGTTCTGCCGGGGCCACTGTGAACTCCCTCAGCTGCAACAACTGACCCTGCACAGAAAACAACTACTAACAGAACACATAACCTGACTCAAAACTTCTCTTTCTAGGTGAAAAGGAAATATATGAGCATTAGGAATAATGTGAATAATGTGCCCCTTGTTAAGATGCTGGAGCTCAATCTAGAGGAGCTGTGTTTGCACACAGTGAATGAAATTTGTGCATTCACTGCCCTGGAAGTCCAGGAGGGAGGTGAAAGCAGAGGGAAATCAACCCCTACCCCTCACTGAGCGGGAGCTTTTTCTGCAAAGGGCTGCACTGCTGGAGCCAGATTTGCTCCTGAGCAGATTTATCCAGATGCAGCAATACAAGCAGCTTAAAACCACCACAGCTGAGTTACCATAAACCAAGTGCCAGGAAAAGTCCCTCTAATGCACCTTTGTTGGCTGTTGCCCTTGGAATGACTGCTGAGAGATCCCCCAGGTAATAATTCCAGGAGGCTGTAGCAGTTTCTTTTGGCCCCAGTGGTGATCAGAGACCCCAAAATGCCAAGGGAGAGGCTCTGTGCACCTCCAGCCCCCTCATGCTGGCAGCAGCACAGGGACAGGTCACACTGGGACAGAAGAGCCTTGGAAAGTGCAGCTCAGTGGAGATCTGCTGCTGTTCCATATCCAATTATCCCACGGAACAGACAACAATGTGCCACAGGAAAGTGCATGAGGGAGGGAAGAACCTCAGCTAAACCCATTGCATCACGAGAACAGACGTTTCATTACTGTGGCTCTTCACAGCTCGAGAAATACCCTGTGTGAGAGATGGGGTTATTCACAAGGATGTTCTTTGTAACAAAGGATTTGGGAATGGGGGAGGGCTCAGGAAAGAGCATTCAGAAATAATCCTTAATGAGATGTCATCAGCTATGAGGTAGCGAGAACTCATTTCTTGTGTCAGAAATCAGAATTTCAGTGGTGCAAGACAGGGACTGAGGAAAAATAGCAGCTAAGGACTTTTGCATCTTCTTCCAGCACAGCAGTGTCACAAGGAGGGCTGGTGGTCACTGGCTGGATGCATGGGGATGTATGAATGTGATTATTCCCCGTCAGACAACACCACTGACATCAGCTCTTGAAGGTTTCTGCAATCCTAATGCCTGTGTCATGTAAGGCAAATGGAGTTTTGTAGAACTCACTTTGAAGCAAAGCACTTAAGGTTTGGCATCAGAGGCAGCAATTAAACATATTTCTGCCTTCCTGCAGATTACATCTCCAGCAGCTCTTGGCTGAAAGACAATTTTGTTTGGTTGAGTTTTAATCTTTCCAAAAAGAAAAAAAAGTTTGAAAGGCACAGAAGAAAATTACGTAAGTGATGCAGAAAGAAAAAAGCCCTAAAGGATATAGAGAATATTTTGCGTGGTTTATGAAAAGTAAGGCTTACTATGGCTTAATTAATATATAAATATCCTTGTAGAAAAGAAATACCAACTCTGAAAGGACTCCAATCTGTTGATGCTGGACACAAAGAGAAGCTGAACTCAGATACAGAATCTACCAGGCCAGGGTACTACAGGATTTCCCTTGAAGGTCAAATTAAGAAGGATTCCTGAATCAATACACCCGAGATAAGACTGAATCACTGCACATGATAGAGGAACCCAAGAAAGAAATTCAGGAGGTCTGTCAGTTCTGTGAGTTTAACACTCCAGCTGTAGGAAAATTCAATATATAAGTGAGTAAATACATTGTGCAGATGGCAAGATGTGAGTTTAATAAAGAGCAATATGTTTTATAGTACAGATTTTCTGTACTATAAATGCAGTGCCCGTCCCCGCACAGTCTGTTCCCCAGAGCTTCGGCTGCAGGAGTGCAGAGGCCCAGAGAAGATGACTCTGGGCAAGGAGATGAGGTGGAGTTACCCCCTCACCCAGCTCTTGGCACAGCCACTGACACTGGCACACAAGGACAAAAAGATTAACAGGAAACCGACCCTGCAAAGTGCTGCTGAAGCCAAGGTGACCCCAAACTTAGCAGAGCAGTACAAAAAGGAGGGGTGGCCCTATTTGCATTAGCATCTCATCTCTAACATAATATGTCCAGAGCTGGTCTTTAACAACTGCCCCCTCTTCTTCCAAGGCAGCTGCAAAGGCTGGAATGGACCAAATGTAGCCCAGGCTGCAATTGTCCCCTGCCCCGGCAGCTGCCAGCGCCGCTCCTCCTCCTCCCTGCGGAGCAGGTGCTGCTGTCCATGAGCAGCAGGGCAGGACACGCTCTGCTCCCCTTCCAGGTGAGCTCATCCCTGCGCCCCAGGAAATGTCCCTCGCACCAGGAGGCTCCGAGCTGTGTGTGTCGGTGCCTGCAGGGCCAGAGCCTCCCTGGTGTGTCACAGCGCTGCTCAGCCTCTGAGCAGTGACCTTGTGGGGGTGAGCCCAGGGAAAGGCTCAAAGGCTGCTCACAGCCCAGGGAGGGGTCAGTCAGCAGCGCTCGATGTGCAGCTCCATTTCTGCCGCTCTCCCGTGGCACCTCAGGTGAGCTCAGGCTGGATGGACTCGTGTCCTCTGTGTCCCCTCCTGAGCCCTCCCTGTCCCACAGCCTTGGACAGCATTTGCAGCCAGCACTGGCACCTCGGACTGCAGCAGCCCTGGCTGTGCTAACTGGCCCTTTGGGAGGGCATCCAGCCCCCAGCAGTGCCTTGTCTGCATCCTTCTGCCAGCACCGCACACCGAGAGCTGAACAGCCTCCAGGCAGCAGCTTCGAGACGAGAAAGTGATCCTCCTTGTCTGTTTTGGGATGTTGCCTTCTCCCAAAAAAGCCACAGCTCTTATAAAAAGGAGTAATTAGCGCTGCTTCATGTGACAGCACAGACAGAAGAATGGAGGCATGCAGCTATTTAAAGGATATTTCTCAAGGTTCTCACGCAGGGACAGAATGACAGTTCAGCACAGTCAGATCCCTTCAAACTTACCTGCAACTCGGGGGCTTTTGCTGAAAGCCGAACAGGCTGTGGCACTGCCAGAGGAGCCTGGCTGCCTGTCAGGCTGCCGCAGACACTGACGGGCGACACTGACAACAGTGGGGTTTGGTTTTTTTTGACAGATCAGATTTATAATGCATAAGGAACCTTCAGGTTTTCTGGGGTGAAAGAGCCATTTTTAGCCTATGTGAAATTAATATTAATATATATCATTCAGCTGCTCCCAAACCCATTTATTGTACCTGCTGTCATTTTTAAAGGAATGTGCCTGGATTAATGCACCCATGACGGTGGCTGCCCATCACCCTCAGTGGTTCCCTTGCAGGGTTTTAAACTGAAGGAGGGTCCATTTAGAGGACATTTCAAGGTTTTTACAATGAGGGTGGTGAGGCCCTGGCACAGGTTGCCCAAAGCGGTGGCTGCCCCATCCCTGGAAGTGTTTGATGCCAGGTTGGACAGGGCTTGGAGCACCCTGGGCTAGTGGAAGGTGTCCCTGCCGTGGCAGGGGGAGAATGGGATGAGCTTTAAGGTGCCTCCGGCCCAAACCATTCTGGGATTCTGTGGAAAGAGCCAAGCCTCACAGCCCTGAAGAAAGAATAAAATGTCTCAGTGTGCGGTGATGGCGCGTGATGTCTGAGACACTCCCAGGAAGGAAAACAACGCTCCCACTGCATGCCCTGCCCGAACTCTTCCCTCCCAGCTGAGGACAGCAGCCTTGAAGTTCCACAGTGAAGTTCCTGCGCAGCTCAGCAGGAGGTTTGGCTTTGGATGAAAAGGCCACACTGCAAAGGGCTCGTGCAGACCTCAGGAGCTGTCAGGAGAATGAATCCCTGCCTGTGCACGGAACCTGCTGCACCAAGGCGACATCTCCTTCCTCATCCCCTGCCACCCACCAGGAAAAACCCAAACCATTCCATTGTTTCAGAGCTAGAGCACAGTCCATGTTTAAGATCTCCTTGGCTGAAGTAACAATAAATATTTCCACAATGCAGTTTTCCACATTAATTTATTGTTGTTCTTTTACTTTACATGGCGGACAGACAACAGAACTTTCAGTCTTCCAGAACAATTCAGAACCCAAGCACAAACCAGGTCCCACCACATCCCCACACAGTTTATTTTTAATGAACTCTCAGTATCAGCATTGTCATGAGAGCACTGCAGAACTGCCAGTGTTGTCCTTGCAAATTCTACTTGCAAAACCTGAGCTTTTTCCCCACCCTCTCCTTGCATTTTCACAAGAACTTGTGATATTGGTCAAGGACAAAATTTCACGTTTCATCAGCAGGCACAGAGGAGGTTAAAAATTTGCTGCAAAACTGTGAAATTCTGCCTTGGGAAAAAATGGCATACTTTTCCTGAATTCAGTGTGAACGAAATCTCCTCACTGGTCCAGAGAAATGACACCATTTTGAACTGATGCTTTTTTTCTGCAAGAAAAATCACACCCGTCCCCCCCACCCAACCCTCCCAGAAAAACTGCATTTCTTATCTGAGGAAAAATGATGTAGTCTGGTGCAACCATGGGTTCTTTCTTGTGGGTGGCATGGATTATTTTCTGCTACAGCTTAGGCTGTAATGGACCGTGCGAACAGACCAGGACAATCCAAAGCTGTGCACTGTGGTCTCTTGGTTGAGTCACATGTTATAAAACTTTAAAAACAGAGCATTTACAAGCAGGGACATAAAGACGTGCTTTTAAAATTGTAAATACATATTTACAGGCTTGTGTGATAAACCAGAATTTCTCTGGGAAAAACGTTCCTATAGCGCAACAATGTACACACTTCTCTCCTTGAGTCTGTCAGTGTTTATAGTTGATAACACTCTAAAAAAGGCAGCAAAAATAAATTGCACAGAAGTGACCACTGGTAACCTCACTGGGATGCCTTAGAGGCACTAAACATCCGTGCCAGAACTCTATACTTAATTTAACTGACTGGAAGTTGAGTGGGTCTGAGGAGAGCAGATTGTTTAAAGAAGTATTTGGGCTATATGGGAAGAAAACTCTTCCTCAGCGACAATCCCCAAGTGACCAGTGATAATTTATACACTAACTGTGATCTTTGACAGGGTGTCCTACAAAACCGCACTGGGAAAATCGATCAATAATCAATCAATCACCAATAATACTGGTGGTTTAAGTCAGAGTGTATTGGGTTTCTTAGCACTGTATACTCATTTTTCAAGTGATTTAGGTACTCTCCAGACACACAGGAAGAGCATTCCTGTTTGGAAGAACAGGGTTTACCATACTAAATTTACATGATGACAGGAAGGACAAAATGTGGAGAGAAAATGAAATGGTAACATGCAAAACCAAAGGGAGACAACATGATCAGAGAGCTGTTTGTGCACACCAGCTGCCTGGACATAGACATAAGGCCAGGAAACTTATTTTTTTGTGCTATTTGACTAAAATTTACCAAGCTGCCTAGCAGATCCGGATGCTCACTTCCAACTAGTTTGAATGACCATTGAGATTCTCAGTCTTCCAAGGCTGCTGTGAAAAATCCCAGCCTTCGTTTGCAATTAGTACGTTTCTTTGAGGAGGAGATTATTGCTAGCAAAAAGACTCCAAAGGGAACAAACCCTGGAGACTCTCCACCCCAGGAATGAGACAGAGCAGCCAGCAATGGCACCAGCATCTCGGTGGTCTCGCAGTCTTGGACTGAAAGCATCACTTCCAACATGGAAGGGGATGCAGCTTTTTATGGCTCATCCAGTTCTCAGCATCTCAGCCTTCCCCCAAACCACAATTGCACTTAGAAAGCCTCCAAGAGGGGTTCATCCAAAAAATCCGTAGTGAGATAATACAAGATCCTGAAAACCTTTTCTTTCCAAGTCAAACAACATGCACCTAAAACATTTTTATGGTGAACATTTCTTCTTTAAAGCTTTTCTATCAATTTTGAACGATTTGATTTTCATCAAAACTATACAAAATTATCTGGTTTTAGCTATTCCATACATATATATTTTTATCTGTCATATATATATCTATATATGAAGATATATATGTAAAATTGATCCCTTTTTTGAGTTTTTCGGGGTGGTGGGAAGGAGTATCAACTGGACACTTGTTCTTTCTTAACTAACGTGTGCATACACAGATCTGGGCTTACCTGTGTGGAGTGCAAAGTCAAGGACAGGAATAAATTGATTGAAACAAGAAGGAAATACGACAATCAACCCCTTTGGCCTCCTTAAAAAATTCCAAACCTGGATGCTATGTTAGCAGGGATCCTGGAAAATCGTGTGTCAGCAGAAGGAACCCTTCACCTCCCAGGCAAACTGGGCAGAAGTCCTGCCCAGAACTGACAGATGATGAACCTGGGTGTGACTGACCCCATTTGGGGCAGGAAAGAGGTAAGAGACCTTTGTGCACCGCATTTTACCAGCTGATCTGTGTGCCTCTGGAATTGGTCTTTACTGGATGTCCTCGTGGATGGCCTCTGAATAGGACCCCCAAAAACACGTCTGGAGACACAAACACAGGAGCTCTGCTTAAGGACAAACGTTGTATTTAAGGACAAGTCTGGTCTGATACTGCACAGCAATGCCTGTGTTTGATACTGTCCCTAAATAAGTCCTGACTCTAAACAGGACCAGACTGGCAACACAAGTTATGGCAGCTTTTGAGAAATGGATGCTGGTAATCCCTTCATGGAACTGGGCTATCAGTGCATTCTCCAGAGATCATACAATAGGTGATCTTCCCAAAAAACATGTCCTGATGCACTTCAAAAGCAACAGCACCTGCTCCTTAAAGCTAATGGTACAAAGTCAAGAGACTGGGGTACCCACAGACTTCACACGTGGAAACCTCAGGAAAACCCACCACTCCCTTCAGTGGTTTTTTGTGGGATGCCCAGTTCTTTACCCGTTAGGATGTAAAGCAGAAACTAAAACGATGTAAGAGTCTTTTCAGAATTTAATTGCATAGTATGTTAAACTCTCTGTGTTCTGCCAGAAAGAGGAGACTCCTCCAGGCCCATCCACCCTGTGAGCACGGGGACTGTGCCTGCAGAGGCCTGAACACTCCTCCATGCTGATCTCCAGGCTGGCACAGGGGCTCCACGCACGGAGCACCCCGAGATGATCCTGTCCCCAGCAGCCACAGTTCATCACTCTCTGGAGAAGGCAGGAACCTGCTCTGTGCTCCCTCCCTTGGAACAAAGGGTGAGATGACAGGAGCACATCATCACTTCCAGCAGAAGAAACCACTGTCCCTGTTGTCTGCTGAGGAACCCATCTCACCTCATCTGAGCAAAGCAGGGGAGGAGAATGCGTGAGGATTACTTCACCTCACCTTTTCCAGTCAGATGTTTCTGGTACCTGAAAACACAGAGAGTTGCATTGAATCAGAAATAGTTGGAGAAGTCACAGTTCCATGTTCCATGGAGCTGGAAGCAGGACAAGTCACTCAGTGACCCCTGTACAGGGAAGGGACACCCATGACTTTATTTGGCTTGGATTTCCCACAACTAAATGATCTGTGCCACAGCTGGAGATATTAACATTCATTAGCAACCCCCATTATTCAGGAGATAGCAAACTTCAGAATTTTACTAACTATTCCCTCAAATGTTGCTTTTTGAATGGTTTTAAGAAAGAATGAACTTCAGGCTGCAGTGTCTTGATTTTGTTGCCACTCATTCTCACCTTTAGCTTTACACATTAAGTATCCTGTTCCTTAGTTGTCACATCAGTGTAAAGGAGATTATTATCTGCAACTTAATGGTGGGGAAATGAAGAAGCAGAAAACAGTGTCTTGTTTAAACCAACAGAAAATCAACTCAGCCTTACCAATACACGGGGCTGGGTCGTTAATTTGCCCAAGCCCACAGCGCTTCATTACACAGTTTATCTCACCCCAACGAAGGTTTTTGCATGTTATCACAGCACTGCAATTTGCACTGTAGTGCTGGTCTTTGAGCTTGTGGTGGGCCACCAAAGCAGCCAGCAAAATGCACATTCCCAGATACACCTTTTTTTTGGACAGTTAATATTTGTCCACCGTTCACCCTTTCAGCCTAGAAGATCCCAAAGCACTTGGCCCACGATTACAATCAGATACAAACACCACTCCTTCTAAGACAGGGATAAACCCCATCCTTACAAAATTTATCACCATCTTCAAGCTCCCTAGGATCCACAAGAGCAACACTTCAGGTCTTAAAAGATCATGAGCAAAACTCTCCTTAAACCTTCCATTGGGGTAAAGGGCTGACTCCCCTCACACATCCCTTTGATCCACAGTATGCAAGTACCCATGACTAGAGAAGACCTTATCCTTTCGGAATTAGTACATCACATATTTCAAGAGGAGATAATTGCTAGTAAAAAAAGCTCCAAAGGGAATAAATCCTAGAGACCTTCCACCCAAGAAATGAGGCTGAGCAGGCAGCGGTGGCACCAGCGTCTCGGTGGTCTCACAGCCTTGGACTGAAAGCGAGAGCTTTCAGCAGCTTCCTCATGGCTCGTCCAGCTCTCAGCATCTCAGCCTTCCCCCAGACCACAGCGGCACCAGTTACACGAGAAGGCCCCCAGGAACATCAGAAACTACAGCTCATCACCCCAAAGGGCCCTGCACTCCTTGCCCACAGGAGCACGGAGGGTTTGCGAGCACAGCAGCGAGCCCTGCGCACCCTCCCGTGCCTGTGTGGCTGTACCTGGTTTGCTCAGACATGCCCAGGGTCTATTCCTTGAAGAAGTGGGATGTGGTGGAGCTGGATTTCTTGCACTGCCTGGGGCTGGGGTTATGCGAGGAGGAGGAGGGACATCTAGAGGCCATGCGGAGCCTGTAACTGTGCAAAGAGGCAGAAGAGCATCAGGGACCGGGCACAAACAAAACCAGAGGCGTGCTTTAGTTAGCCATGAGAAAAGAAAATGACATTCTACCCACACTGCAAGTACCAAGAGCCACTTCGGAAGGCAAGAGGGTATTTTAGCCTTGTTCTGAACTTACCCTGGGAGTTTGTTTAAGCAGGAAACAGATAAAGTCAGCTGGAAGCAGTGTCCAGGCTCCCAGCCCGTGCCCCAGACCCTCTGGCTGGGATATACAAACCCACAGGAACATCAGAAACTACAAGAGTCATGTTCTGTTCTCTCAGGACAGTCCATATCAGGTTTTAAAGTACATATTTATGGAAAAGGAATTTTACTTTGCCAGAACACAGACTACAGCTGGTCATTTCTCCCCAGGTCAAAGTCAGCAGAACACTCCTGTCACTATTGCACAGACACTCAAGGACACGTACAGATCCCAACAGTGCCTTTATTGCACTTCAAGTTTTAAACTAAGAGTCCTAAAGTGACAGTGAACATCACAGATTTTTACTGTAAAATATGAATTTTATGCCTCAGCTGATTGTGATTTCAAAAAGAAAGCCTGAAAACATGACTCAAAGCAAGGGAAATCCAACTGCTTCTGCCCTGTTCTGGACACACAATCTCAGTTCAAATGTATACCCAGGCTAAACTTCCATACACTGAAAGATTCCAAAAACCCCAATTTGTTTTTAAATTCAGCACCTTTCACTGTCATGCACAAACTTGTCTGCTTTCCCTCACACCTGTGCACCCCCATAGGTAATTACATACCTTCTTTCTCAAGGTAAATTCTTCAAAATTCTGACCAAACCAAACCACTTACTTTCTTCCAAGGGAATATGTTTTGAAATACAGTTTTCTTACACAGCCAACACGTCTAAAAAAAGTTAAAAGCCAAGTTTCTCTCTGGGCTGTATTTAAAGGTTCAATACACACCCTTTAAAGGAGATTTCAGTTTGTCTTAACACACAATGTAACTGCAAGTTAGACATAAAGAAGTGCAAAACTTTCCACTACAACAGAAAACCAAAACCACAGAAATTTTGAAAAGTAAGCAATCCAATTATTGTCAAATTAAAATTGGTGGTTAGAATTGCCTGCCAAAAGTTTTGTTATTGTTCTATGTAAATCATCCAGCCTTTGTGAACTCAATCCTGAAACCTTCAGCCAATGTGGAAGAACCAGAAAGTGGTAATGGGGAGGTCAACAAAAGCCAGCTTTTTGTTGCTCCATATAAGGACTGTTACCAAGGGAAACAGCAGAATATCCAAAATAAGTTTAGTTTGTTTGGCTTCAGATTTTTACTATAACCAGAAGAGGGAAATTTTAGTTTCTTTCAGTTTAGAATGTCTCCATGTAAGTAAGGGTTTCTGTTAAAATATTATTTATGACTTCTTAAAGTTCTTCCATAATCAGTGACATCTGTGTGCTCTTGCATGCAGTAAGGCAGGGTCTAGATCCTATGGGAAACCTAAAGAAAAAAAAATGTTAAAAGGCTCAAATCCAAACAGAGAAAATATCAGGGGAAATCTGACCTAGATTTTCAAATGAACACCCTGATCGGACATAAGGAAGAAATTCTTACCTGTGCGGGTGGCACAGGGTGCCCAGAGCAGCTGTGGCTGCCCCACGCCTGGCAGTGCCCAAGGCCAGGTTGGACAGGGCTTGGAGCACCTGGGATGGTGGAAGGTGTCCCTGCACATGGCAGGGAGTGGAAAGAGATGGGTTTTAAGGTCCCTTCCAGCCCAAACTACTCCAGAATTCTGTGATCTTTCACTCCTAATTCCTCAAGCTTTAAAGCTAATACGTCATGGCTTGTTATTTGGAAGCTGAGGATTAAAGGAATGAGATAAAAAAAGGATTTTTTTCTAAATAGAACATGAAATTGAGTTCCTTATGGAGTTTTTACTGCTGCCCTTCCACTGTGCTCCCAATGAACCATGCTCCAAAACCGCAGCCATGTCTGCTCTGCCAAAGCTGTCAGGAATCAGGGCCCTCCTCTGCCCCAGCATTCCCCTGGCAGGGATGGATAACTCTCATTTAAGAGCCTGTTTAAAGGAGAGCCAGGATTTGGGGATGATTTTGACCAACTCCTGGGGGTGCCAGGGGAGCTGGTCTCCGAGGGGGAGGGGAGCTGAAATCCCCCCCTGCTTTAGGAGCAGTGATTGAAATTGTTATTTTTAGCACTGTCACTTTGCACCTGCTTTCACCATCTCTGCTCTGGGTAACTGGAGACAGGCAAAGAAAAGGAATTCTGAGCCAGCCTGTGGGATGGTGCTGGGGGATGATTCCATGGGAAGGGGCAAGGGCTGCCCCCAGCCCCTCACACCCCTGCGCACAGCCCAGACCAAGAGCACAGCCCAGGCTACCCCAGCTCTGCCAGAACCACTGCTAGGGAACAGTCCAAGCCAGAAAAAAAATTAACTCAAAAAGGAATAATGTCAGAAAACATACTCTGCTTGTAAGGAAAACAGGCCCAGAACCCAAATGCAGGTTCTTGGCCCAGAACCCAAATGCAGTACCAGGAAGGACTTGTGTGCAGTTTCCTCCGTCAGCTAAGGACTTTTAAACCAAACCAAACAGTTTGGTAGATGCACCAGGTATTCCAAAAAGTAATCCAGAAGTTAACTGAGGCTATTTTTCACATGGAGAAGGGCCTAAAGCTCTCTCTCACAACTGAGAACATCATACCCAAACTAGAAGAGATAAATCACCCAATTTGTTGAGACTCCCTACAATAAAAAATACACAAAATCCCAGCTCTTAAAGTTTTCCATCCTCAAATCTGAAAGTGTTTTGTAACGTGAGTCAGTACCATAATCCCAGTTTTTCAGATCCAGAACAGAGTCAGGTGGAAAGGGATTTGCCAAGGTCCCTCAGAAAATCTGCAGCCTTAAAGCAGAAGACTGAACACAGGCAAAGGTTCTCCCACCACCCACATTATTGTTGGTACAGGTGAAATTGTCTCCTGAATACTTGAGTGTTTGTCCAAACCAAGTTCCTATTCCATGTACCTTCCCAGGCCCCTGGGCCTAGCCATGAGCAGCACACACAGACTCAAAGACCAGGAAAAATGCCAAATCCTGGCACACTCCCTTCCCTCAGACATTCCCAAAATACATTTGGTATTTTTGATTCAAATTAGCTTGTCTTCTACCACACTTCTGCAATTAACATTCTCCTGGGCTGCTAGTTTAATTCTCTGGAAATGTCCCAGAAAAATAAGCCACGGTATTTGTGGGCATGAAGGTTGGAGTGATCTGAGGTGGCTGCCAAACAAAGTCATGGCAGTATATGGTAAAAATTAGGTGATNTGGTGTTTGTGGGCATGAAGGCTGGAGTGATCTGAGGTGGTTGCCAGTCCCACCAGGGAAATTCAACGAACAAAGTCATGGAAGTATATGGTAAAAATTAGGTGATTTAGGTTCACATTTTTACCTCAATTAAAGCAGGTTTTCTTTCCTGCAAAAATTATACTCTATAATCTAAAATAACCCCAAAGATATGCTCCAAAATTTCAGACACACACATTCCACATTACATTTAACAATAAGCATGCCAGGAACATATTCTGTCAAGTGTTCCCTACTCTTAACTAAAAGAATAGCTAAGCTGATACAAATCATTGACTGCCTAGGAAAAAAAAATAGAAATGCGGATATTTAAGCCCAAAATCTTGGTTTTGCAGAATCAGGCTGAGTAATTTCACAGGCCAGAAGGGAAGAGGGTTCAGGGGGTGGATAAATGCCATTTCTGGGCTTCCTGCTCTCAGTGAGATTAAACCACAGTGCTGCCACCCTGACTGAAATGTACTCTCTGGCAGCAGTATATTTCTTAATGGGAAAGTAAATACACAAAACAGAGACTTGGCAAAACATTAATACCATCAACCACTAAGGAAAATACCTTCGCTTGTCTGTTTCAGTGAAATAAAGTATTTATCAAGACAAAAAGGTTTATGGACAGAATTTTCTTGAAAGGGATGTCTCTCTCTTCTATGGCAAAGTCCTGACTCACTGTACAGAAAATGGGGAAGCAGCAGAAAGCAAAAAGGATCTTAATGTCCTGTACTGTGGATATTTGGAGACTTGGGTGTGTTTATTCATGAGAGCAGGGAAAGAGCTGGAGCACGTCAGGATTTTATCTTTCCTTCACATGGCCAGAACATGAATATTATGGTCAGGCCTTTCACAAGTCTAAACTGGAAAAACCTGTTAATGAGATCCTTTGCATTCTTGACTTCCAAGAAGACACCTAACAGCACTCCCCAGCCACAGTGCTTCAAAGAACTTAATCCTTGCTGCCCCACAGGAACTCAAAAATTGCTTTGTTTCACATGTGCTCCACAGTTTAAATTTCTCCATTGCTGGCTCAGTTCCACTCCTCATGGATCACAAGGAACTGGGGATGAACAACAAACCAACAGCAAGAACTGCCGCAAAAAAATCTCACACCATGCCTACAGCTCACCTGGGGGACTAAACTGTATCAACACCATTTAAATAGAACTACATTTTCAAAAGCAACCAGTGACTTAAAGTAGCCACTTGAAAAGGAATTCAGCACTGAGATAGCTTCAGAGCTCCTTCAGAAAATCAGTTGCCTTGAAGGTACTTCAAGTTGAGCTCAGAGATTAGTCTTAGTCACTTAAGGAATCTTGGTGTAAACCTATAAATTGAGATGTATCTTCCTGCCCTTTTAAAGTGGCACAGAGTACTTTGCAAGCCAAAAGGTGAACAATTTTGGATTAAAAACAGCAATACTTAAACTCATCTTCTATACTGTCAGGTAATGCAATTTGATAAAAAGTTTGTATCTACTGAGTCACATTCCTAACAGAATGAGAAAACTTGCAGCACACATTGGGAACACTGTAGTTGATTTTATTCAGCTTTATACAGAAATGGTGACATCAAAAGAGTTCAGAAGGATTGCTGGAGGGCGGCAGAACAAGGATGAGCCCTCGGTCCTGCATATCTCATTACATAAAAAAGAAACCACAGAACAAAGTGTGCTTTTGATTTGAAAAGGTAGATGAGTGACATACTGAATTGCCATAATGAATGGAGAATACAACAAGTTCCAGTGACAGGGGAGTTCGAGTGTGAAAGTCTTCAAAGCACCCAGTGATGTAAGAATTCCGTATTTCTCATCTTCCCACCTCCTTCCACACTGCAATATTTAGCAGAGGTCTCGACACCTAAAGGAAACACTACATAAATTCCCCCACGGAGTCACGGGTGGGGGCTATGCACACGTGGGAATGAGCCTTCAGATGCCTGGAGCAGGAACTGCATCCTCTGCATCGCCAACAAGATCACTGCCCTGAAAAAGTCCTCGCATTTACTTTACCACGGGCATTTAACTTTGCTGAGCAGCACTGCCTGAAGTGACCGCAGACTCCTGGCGGCTGGGAAAGACCTCCAAGGCGCGGAGTCCAAGCAGTGCCCCATGCCCACCTGCTCAGCCAGCCCGGAGCAGCCAGTGCCACGTCCAGCTCCAGCGTGGGGACCCCTCCGCGTCCCTGGGCAGCCTCTGGCACAGTCTGAGCACGCTTCCCCTTGCCCTGTCCCTGGTTCCCTGGGAGCAGAGCCCACCCCTCACCTGGCTACACCCTCCTGTCGGAGAGTTGCAGAGATTGTCCCCGCTGAGCGTCCTTTTCTCTAGGCTGAGCCCCCTCGTTCCCCCAGCTGGAAACAAGGCAGGCTGTGCTGAAACAGGCCCAGGTATGAGATCATGACTCGGACTTTTTGACTGGCACAGGACACGGAGTGGCGCAAGTCTCGGCTTTGCTGCTCACCTGCTGTGTGCCAGACCGCCGTGAATGACTGAATGCTGGGAGCCTTGCACTTCAGAGAAATGGAACATCACCCACGGAATAACCAAAGGCATTTCTCACAACCCCCTGGCAGTTTCTGGGAGTACTGTCATCCAAAACATGACTCAAAGACCCTGTTTGGCTCATGAATCATAAAAGTCTTAAAAAATTAAACAGAGATACATACACAAAGTGCATGTTGCTGATTACATTATGTTTCACTAACTACTCGAGCTTTGAATAAATTAGGAAAATGAAGCAGCTACCTATCTCTTTAAGAAAAAGCCTCCCTCCAACTTGAAGCTTGCTCAAGCTTCCCCTTGACTTTCAGTTTTACTGCCCCGAATCTGAAAAAAACAGCAAGCAGTATTTCAGTGCTCTTTTCCTAATGAATGCTCTTAAAGTATGATCTACCAAAACCATTTTTAAAGACTCACTAAGAGAAGTAAAGGCGCAGCAAAATGAGAATGGAAAGTGCTGGAGCGTTGTGGGAAGCAGCACTCAGAGGTGACTCGGTGGCTTCGTTTTTACTGAGGAAGAGGGTCAGAAGCAGCTGATGCCTGGAGACTGGTGCAGGGGCAGCACAGGGCTCCTGGCCCTGTGTTCTGTCAGTAAACTCGTGTTAGATACTCGATGCTTTACACCCATCCCCACTCTAACAATCGACTCGCATTTTAAACATGTAACCCTTGCTTGAGTGTAACTGATGGGCACAAAGAGGCACCAACTCCTGCTGCTTAGTATTTATTTCATTCAAAAAATATCGTAAGACGTTAATTAAAAAAAAAATCCATAACAAAGCTTAGGAAATAACAGCAACTCATTCATACACATGGAAAAAGATCCCTCCAAACAACATTCAATTCCTGCTCTCATTTGATGTGTACAATGGACCATTAACTGTACACTTACATCAAGTCTTACTTAAGTGTTTTATTGGCATCTCGCTCTGAAATAGATGTATTTTCCTCACCATCCTGCTCTTGCAAAGTACTGGAAGGTACATCCCTTTTTCCATTAGAAAGCTGCTATTTTTCAGTTTAATTAAATAGATGTGGAAGTTCACCCCTCTCTCATCACAGACTTACCACAAAAGCTCAACTCCAAATCAGCATGTGCTTGTTGTTCAAAATCTATTGTTTAGCTCCTTTTCATCATGGGCAGAACTACAACATCATGTGATTCCCAAACATCACATTCAGTAAATAAAAGCCAGAATTAGCACGTAAGGTCTTCCAAGTCCTCTTTTTAAGGTCATTCCCAAGCTATTTGTCTGTCTCTCGCAATTCAGCTTCTTGGCTAAGCCCAACCCCAGTAAAAAGCTGGAGCTGCGCCCATAATTTTGGAAATGAAGTCACAAACCACAGTAAATGAAGTGAATGCTATTCCTATTTGCATTCAATATTGAACATTCAGACATCAAACTCTATGACATCTGCCCGAAGAAAATCATCAGGAACCAAAGTGGAATTTTAAGTAACAGTCTTGCAATACCAAATGCTAACAAACCACCGAACCAGAAACGCCCCAGCCTGCAGCCCCTTGGGCAGCTTCCACCAGGGCGGAGGAGCTGGCAGAGCAGGAGGGGCCGGGCTGCATCCCCCACACTGCCCCTAACACCTAGGACTGAACGCAGCCACAAGCTGCTTCCCATGCCTTCCAGCAAACTGGAAAATGGAAAACAAAAAAAAGTAAACACAGCCTGTCAGATCTCCCTTCTCCACGGCTCCAGCATCGCTGTTTTTATTAAACTGACACTCATTTGATCTCGCCCAGCGTGTCACTTGGTCTCTGTAAACAGGACAAGTTTAATTGTTTTCATTGCCTGTCTGGATGCATTTCAAGACGTGTCAGCACTTTGTGGGCAATGTTACAGCTTTATTGTTGCTTCAGATGATACAGAGGCGGCTGTAAAAGCCAGAGAAATTCAATTATGTAGATGAGATGCAACAGCAATAGTAACTATGAAACCTGCAGATTTCTGTTTGTTATGAGTCACCTATTTAGGACTGAAACTCTTTGATGATCCTCTCTCATTTGGGGATCTCCATCACCCAGCAGTTCCCGATCAACTGGTGAACACAGGTGAACATCTCAGTGTGGCACATCCTCGGGACCCAGCAGGATTTAACATCACAGCAGAGAAACCGCGCATAAAACGGCGAGAGGATTTCTGCCCCCACTAGAGAATGAGGCTGCTTTACTCACCGGCAGTTCACTGCTAGACACGGCTAATGAAGCCTTACAAGGTGACTGAAACACCCACACTGCAGCAAGAGCAAACACCAACCGCTATTCCCTTGCTCAGGAAAAGATTTGAAGCAATGAATCAAGTTTATATCCCATCCTCAGCAATCTCAAAACTATGAGTTTTTGCTTTTTTTCATGTTTCCTTTTTCTTGTAAACATCCAAACACAACACTGGGTATGTAAAACAATGTTTCCCCTTGGGTAAATATAGTAAAACCTAATCAAGACTAAAAACCTTCACTGGGGCTTCCTCCCCTCTTGGAGTAACTGCTGTTGTAAGTGGACTGAGGATTCACCTCTTGCATTGTGGTGCAAACCCCAAACTGCAGTGAGTGCACAAAGCACCCACGAACAATGCTGGAACCGCTGCATCATTCCACCAGATCTTCCCCCATCCATCAGTTAAAATTCATGGAAAATGTTGTGATGGAGAGGACACGTTCAAGGCATGACATCCCACACGACAAAATAAACTGGGAGTTCTTCCCAAGGAGTCTTGCTCAGCCAGAAGCATAATTTGAATAGACAACTACATAAAAAATAGTAACTTACTACTGGATTAGGAGGGAGCACGTGAGGGAACTGCTGCAATGCTGTTTAACCTTATCAGTGTTGCATTATTCCACCCCACTGCCACAGTAATACGGACACAGATGCTTCCAGCTCCACTGCAAGAGGCAGAACACACATCTTGGGGGGGGGAATACAGCAGGCCAAAATTCTCAAGAGCCAAAAAAATCTTTGCATTCTTTTTTTATTGAACTGTTTAACAAGTTTATATAAAAATAGAAAACTGTAATATCAGAAAAGCAGAAAAGTATAGTAGCAGAAGTTGAAATAGTATTTGTAATTTTCATTTAAAGAGTTTAAATTTATTAGCTGTGCCCACAATTAAAACCTAAAATCCTCAAGCTAAGTCAGAAGTGACCAGTTGGTATAAATTCACGTCACTGAAGCAGGGGGACACAAGGGAAGGATGCAAGCACATTTAACTCCTCCTAGACGTACTTTGTTTCATTTTTCCTGGCACATCTGCTTTCCACACAAAAGGCAGGTTTCCCCCAAGCTTTTAAGAAGTTGACTTTATTGGTTTTAGACAATGTGGCACGACAGTTCCATCTAGTTGGTCTTTAAGTGCTTGCAACACCACGGACTCATAACCACGACGGGAACCTACAGCCCAGGGCGGACGGCACGGGGAGGAGGAAAATCCCTCTTCAGTTGCTTACCTGCATTTACAGCCCTCCAGCAAGGCTACAGCGTTCAAAAGCAAGGACAACCCCATTTTTATGTCAAATTGCAATTTTTAATATTTTCATTAGAATATCTTTATATCACTCTCCAATAGAAGAAACAATATAACTAACAGCAAACTTTAATACAGGAACATGCTCCAAGATCAACAACCCAAAATGAAAACAAAATGAAATTAATGTAAAATGTAAATCACATATAGTACAATTGAAATGTCCAAAACAATTTAAATAATTTTAAATATTTTATTTTTTTAAACTTGCTACAAATGCTTTATACAATATTTCAACATAAAGTCCCCATAACAGAAATGTAACAAAATGGGAATGATAGTGAAAGTGAAGTTAAAGTGGCACAAATTCACCAAACAAGTATTAAACTACAAATTTTAAAGAGGTAGATTACTTTTTAAGAACAAAAAATAAAAGGGGTGTCTGCATAAAGAAACCACTTTCCATCCATTCTGTCATTAATCGTGAAAGCTCTATGAACATGTGACAAACAGTATTTCCATAAAAAGCTGTCATGAACAGACCAATTCAATGTCTTAAATTAGAGGTGTACAACCTTTGAGAATAATTATATATTTAATTTTCAAAACATGCAGGTCTGCAGCCCTGCTCTAGCCTCCTTATCCATAATGATACACTGCATCCATTATATAGCTGGTGTTTAGAAATTCCTCACTGCCATACAAAGTTTTACTTGCACGTGTAAATGAGAACTTGGAAAATTCCTACAACATCCAAATGGGCTTTTTTGCACTGTGTACTGGACATCTGAAAGACTCCGAAAGTGAGGAGAGGTGGGAAGGGAATTCTGCCGCGCGAGGTCGGCCTCTACTGACTCACTTGGACAAAAGGCTTTAGGAGACCTAACGCGTGACAAAACCACTTGGGAGTGCAGCGATGTTGGCCCCGAATCTACACGGATTTCTGCACAGGCTGCAGGAACCTGCTTTGCCAAGCACAGAAACGGAACCGCCCAGCAGCATCCATGAAGGTACGGACAAAAGCAAGAGAAAAAGATTTGGTTTGGTTCATCGCACTATTGCTTTTGATGATTTCCTGTGGGGTTCCAGTTGGTTTTAACAGCACCCTTTGCTTGAATCTGAATCATCCCGCGTGTGTCAGGCGCAAAGTAAGAAAACCTAGGCCTGACACTGAGCATGAGTAAGAAGCCCGCAGGCAATTTTATGGCTGTGACTCAGCTTCTGTGGGTTTTGCAAGCTTGGATTTCACATCCCTTGGCGTAGTGCTTATCCTAAGAGGAGCACGAAACAGCTCTACCATGGCATTACGGGATTTTTTTGTTTGTTTTGTTTTTACAAGAGATTCCTAGAAAATAGAAATTAAAAAAACCAAACAAAAACCGAAGATAAATGACAAAACGATTTGTGAACAAGTACGTTTACACAGAAAAACTGAAAGGTGAAAAACAAATTGGCAGACAAATATACATAAAGCAAGTCTTGAAAAAATATTAAGATTTCCTGGGAAAAAAAAAATCAAAACCCAACAGTGCCTACATAGAGTAGAATCAAAGTTAAACTGTGCTGATACTAGTATGAAGGCAAAAACTTTCTTCATACTATCAAACTGATATAAAAAGACATTGACTCGACAATCTAGATTTATGAAAGTTACTTCAGAAACAAAAATAATTCCCTAACGTAACTATTGGTTAAACTGATAAAGACTCCAAGCAGCCAAAGCAAACCAACGGTATTTGAGCCAGCCAAGGAAAGCTTACCCCAGGTCAGTTGTTATTTCCCCGAATACTATGAAACAATTCCCATATGCACCCATTTCCAAGGACTTGGTTATTTTGCCTAAGGTCAAATGATTCATTTGGATGGAAAGATGTGGTGTTTTGGCTTCTTATTCTACTGATCTCTTCTGGCATCATTCAAATACAGTTTCACACATAACTAAGAGAGCAGCTGATGAGAATTAACATGAAGATGTTTATGTCCCAAGGGAACAGGCCTGGTAGACATTTCTTATTCCTAAAAGACATTTTTACACCATTAGTCTCCAAATTCCAATGATATTTTTCTCCTTCAACATATCCTAATTTGGGTATGGACTATTTAAAGTCAAATTCCCCTCCAGCACTTGGGAATAATTCTGCTATATTGAACCTTTACTTTACAAAGTATTTCCTCACTGTTTGCACCTCGGAGATCTTCGCTGTAAGACAAACAGGCTGTGAACAGTTTGCATTTTGACAATGAACAGATCCTGCTCTTCTTGTTCTGACAGACGCTGCCAGTTCCTCCCCGTCCTCCCCTAGCAATGATTTCGACTAAAAACCCTACCCTTGGCCCCAAATCTGGTGTTAATCACAGCCAGGCGCTGCAATTACCAACCCCAAAACAACTCCTCATCACCAGTGAGCTTTGTGAAAGTTCCTCAGCAAATCAGACGCCTGTTTCCAAGAGAAACAGGGCAGGAGCAAGGTAACAAAGGTTATAAACACTGTGCAAAATATACTATTGATTTGAGAGACTACATGAAGACGTAAATCGGGACTCAGGCACGTAGATTAAGATTTTTATTTATTTATTGAAGGATTACCCTTTCTTGTGATTAAAATGCTTCTTCTCAAAAAGAAATAGAACTTTAATTATAAAATTTTATAGCGAAACATAAAAGCATGATACTTCTAACAAATTTACATGTTCATGTAACTTTTCTTACATGTCTATTTCCCTTATATTAAGTATTTAATGATCTCAGTCTGTATGCACATACATTTTTGAAGTATTTGGTCATGGTTTGTTTCTTTTATATATATATATATATATGCAGAGAATGCTTTTTATTACAAACCAAAGCAAGTTATTTTAGTCAGTCAAGAATGCAGTCATGTTTAACTTAGTGAACCACCATAAATAAATCTAGAATGATTCTGGGGTACCTCAAATGCCAGATACCAAATACAAGGTCAGTGTCTCCAATACCATTGAGTTTAATGACATTAAGTTTATTTGCACTCAGGTATTGACATTATTTTTCCAGAGTTTTCAATTCAGTTTATAATTAAAGACATTCTCTATACAAACCGTGTATTATTTCACGACATGACAAAATGCATCAAGTATGTACATCATACCTCAGCATCAGGAAGCTGCTCATCCATGTTTTAGGAAATGCAAGTAGGTTTGTTTTTTTTTTATTTAAGCATGAGAAACTCAAAAACAGAAAAAAAAAAAAAGAAGGAAAAAAAAAGACCAAGAAAATTGGCAAAACAGCAAGCAACATGTTCCTGGGTTGTTTCAACTTCAAATGAAATGCTTACCTGAAATCTTTAAGTTCTTGCTTTGTACTGCTTTCATCTCTTTTGTTTTCTGCTGCCTCTGCATTTGCTGCCTGCTGCAGGCTCCGTGTGATCGGTCCTCCAATCCTCTCTCTAGATTTTACACTGAACCTGTCTGCCTTTTTCTTACTCGCCACAGCAGACTTACTTGGCAAAACAGCTTTATTATTCCTTTGTATTCTGACGTGTAATTTCCGGGACGCTTTGCTGGAGATTCCAGAGGAATTGTTTTTAGAAACCACTTTAGTTTTTTTCCCATCAACATGGGACATTTTAGACACTCTTACAGGACTAGAGTTCCTCAACGATGACGATGAATTTGGCTTTTTGGATCGCATGGAAGGTACAAATTTAACGTTCTGTTTGGACTTGAAGGAGGCAGAGGGGAGCTGGAGCTGTGCAGGTCCTGAGGTTCGTGCTCTCGTTTTGCCCAGGTGAGGCTGAGTGCTCTGCATTTTGATCTCTGCATCTGCTGTCCGCCTGCGCTGGTTGCTGCCTTTGTCGCTGTTTGCAGGTGAAGAAGCTGCACTTTTTTTGGAAGAATTCTTTTTGGAGGAGGGAGAGATGGGCTTTTTGGGGCAGCTGTAGGATGCGTGTTTGTTCAAACTCCCGACGTAAGTGAACTCTCTGTTACAGTAGGGGCAGATGTGAGAGTCCGTCTCAGATGGGTTATTTTTCAGTTCTGCCTTCTGCTGGGCAGATTTCTTTTTTTGCAGGATAGCTTTCTGGACAAGCTGGTTTTTCTTTTTCAATGCACTAATTTTTAGTTTATTGGAGGACATTTTGCTTATCTCAACATTGAAATTGAGTCTTTTAGGCTGACCCATTCGTCTGAAGGCATTCTTCCCAGGCCCAGCCACAACCACCATGCCATTCTTAGGCTGCACTGTCTGTTTGAGGGGCACTGGGTTTTTTTTAGGGGTGTATCTCTTTTTATCGCTAGCAGATGCACAGGCCAGTATGTGTTTGTGTAACTCAGGCATGTTATCGACGCTTTTTCCACATTTCGTGCATCGAATGGCAGTAGTAAAAGTCTGTGGGATATTGTGGGTTGTGAAGTTTGTGGCAGTGACTCCAATACCCATAGGATTACGATGGTGGTACTGGAACGGAGGTGGTTTAAAGCTTGGGTAGTGTTGATTGAGGCCCATACGAACATCTGGATCTTTCGATTTCACTCCAGAAGCCATTATTTTTATAGTAGTATAAAGCTCTTCAGAAGAATCATTTAGATCTTCATCTTCCTCCTCTTTTGAAGGTTCCAAAGAATCTTCTGGCAGGCTCTGCATGTGTTCTGCATTTGCCTTACTGGGGTCAGTAAAATTCTGGGGTCTCAGAGTCCCACTTTCATACTCATGATGTGTGCACTCTTTGTCTGGATGGAGATCCCGCTGATGCTGTTGCAGATTGCACAAAAAAGCAAATTCCTTTTTACACACTGAACAAACAAAGATATTCCCTACTCCATGAAGCAGAAAGCGATGTTCCGACAAGTCTGTTTTATCCCTAAAAAGCTGTACACAGAATTCACATTTGAAGGGCCATTCTTCAGCATGAACGGATAAATGCTTCGTTAGGTCTTTAATGGAAAGAAAAGGTGATTCACAGACATTGCACACAAAGCTCTTGTTGAACGTTTCCTGCACGACTCCTGATTCACTCGAGGTACGAGGATCTTCTCTTGCTTTNGGTGGCGGCGAGGGCGCGCTGCTGGGCGTCAGCAAGGGAGGCAGCTGGCACACGGCAGGGGCACCAGAGGCCGGTGGCACGGGGGCAGCGGAGCAGCTGAGGGGCTGCGCGTCGGTGGAAGACGCCGCCGAGAGCGCGGGATCCACGCCGGGCTCTGCCCGCGGCTCCGGGGCCTTGCCGGGGCTGGCGGCGCCGTCCACGCCCAGCGCGCCCTCCGGGGCCGCCTCCGTCCCGTTGTACTCGTTCAGCAGAACCTTCTGCAACATGCAAGTGGTGGGTTTCTTCTTCTTCACACCGCTGCACGTCGGCTGCGCGCAGTTTTCTTTGGATTCCCTAATTTCAGCATCGCCGCAAGGCTTCTTATGCACGCTTAGATCTAAAACAGATTCCCAGGGAACCTGAGTCTTGCTTTTGACATCAGACCTTTGTTTCATACCACTGGATAAATCCAGCGGCTGCTGGTTGCAGACACTGCCAAAAGTTGGAGCTGCCGTCCAGTCTTTTGATATTTTATATTCTTCAAAGCAAAGAGGGCTCAAAGTCTCTTTGTCCTCCCTTCCAGTCAAGCTCCAAGCGGGTGAGTTGCTGTGGCTTTCTAACTTTGGCATTTTTGAACTCCGAATATTATCATTCCACACAGTTTTTCCCTCACCTGATTTGACAAAGTCTCGAAGCACTGGACTGTGCTGTGGAGAACTGGGAGGAGAGCTGGTCCTTCTTTTAAATCTGCTGGATACTGGAGGCAAAATAGGCGATGATGTAACGGAAGGTCCTATTTTAGGGATTTCACTTGATGGAGTTATCTTCTTATCGTCCTGTGTCTGAAGAAGCTGTTTTAATTTTGATGACAAATAAACCCCTTTTTCTTTATGAAAAGACAAGCTTTCTGTTGAAATGCTAAGAGGAAGATTTAAAGAACTAGTAGGAGTTATAGGTTCTGGGTCTATTTCAGTTTTTATTTTTGGTACAAGAGGAGGGCTGGCAGTTCTTCTCTTTTTGGATTCACTGCTCCCACTGCTAGAGGGTTCCTTAGGAGGTTCATTCACTTGTGTTTGTGTAATCTTTAAATTTGAGGAAATTTCCACTGTGACCGGACTGATTATACAATTCAATCCATACAAGTCTGCAGAGTTGGACTCCATCTGAATCACATCACAATTGCTAGTGCTGCTGTTGGACTGAATTTTACCATCAATGTAGTAATTTAAATTCTCAGAGATATTACTGGATATATCCATAAGGTAGACATCATCTCCTTCACCTTCCTCCTCTATTTCTGTGCTTGCTATGTACACACTCTGGACTGCAGGGGCCGGCTCTGCTGGGAGGGGTGGCTCTTCAGTAAAGAACCCTTTTCTTCTGACACCTTTGGGAATGAGATGACGTTCATGAACCCGACGCTGATGCCTCCGCATGTTGGTGTGAGTACCAAAAACCTTTTTGCAGTATTTGCAAGGATGCAATTCTTTGGGCTCCTTATTTTCCTCAGCAAACGTGGAGTTTGACATCTCCTGCGAAGCTTTCTCAGAATCCACGACAACGGGGTCTTGCACAAGACTGGAAACGTTCAGGTCATCTTTAAGACCATCATCCACAATCACTTGGTTATCAGCAACGTTATCCAGGTGTTGTGACGACGTCAGTGTCAGGAATGGTTTCCTCTTGGGCCCGGCCTCGTGGCGTCTCTCGTGCCTCCGCCTGTTGATCTGCGTGCCGAAGGCTTTGCCGCAGTACCGGCACTTGAACGCGTGGCTCAGGGTGGATATGTGGATGTGCATGTGGCGCTCCAGTCCTTGCTTTGTTGTAAATTTCCTCTCACAGTGCTGGCAGGGAAACATGAACGTTTCCTGAACGTCACCGTTGGATTCCCCCTGTGCTTTTGGAATTTTCACCACAAGTTTTTTCTTTGGAGAGCTTTCTGGAGATTCCTCTGACGTACTCTTCTGTTCTTCCATGGAGTCCAACTTTTCTTCACACATCAAAGGCATTTCAGCATTTTCTTTAGGCATATTGGTGTCTTCTATCTCCTCTTCATCTTCCTCTTCTTCATCCTCCTCTTCATCATCATCTAAATCATCTGATGCACAGTTTATTGCTTCTCCTTGTTTGTCTTCAGCTATCACTTGTGGTTCATTGCTCGGACTGGGGATCATCAGCTTTGGAAGTACATCTTGATTTACCATTTCCTGAATCACAGCTGTTTGTTCCAGAGACAGCACAGCAGAAACAGAAGGTGTTTCATCTTCCTCTTTATGACCTGGAACACAGGAGTGTAGTAAATACATGAGGTATTTTTACCAAGCGCTTCAGGATATGCTGCACCTTTATTGTCCTTTTTCTTCTAGCTCAACATATCCAACGTTCCTGACCCAACGCAATACCACCACTTCTCATTTATTTACTCCCGTAGATGGATGTTTTCACCTCTGCATGAAAGTTCTACCTATCTGTTGCCAGGTATATCCATTGTGAAGAAAATAAGGCCAGGTGGCTGGGGCTCTGAGCAGCCTTGTCTGGTGAAAGGTGTCCGTGCCCGTGGCAGGGGGCTGGAAGAAGATAAGCTTTAAGGTCCCTTCCAACCAAAAATGTTCTGTGATGATTCTGGGAAAGCACCACTGCTGCCAATGCCCACAATGCTGCCTAAGTGGGTACATCACAGACCAAAAAATCCTTCTCTGTTCCTCAGCTGGGCCGTAAGACACCTGAACAGTGGTGCACGTGTTGTGCAAGCAGAAGGGACAACTGGGGCAAGGGAGGGAAGATTTGTGGGTCGAAAGAATTAATGCTGTATTTTTTCCCCTTTGGTACTGACTTTGTTCATTAGCACTAAATAATGACCATGTAACTAAGCTCCAAAGACACTAGAATAAGGACTCTATTCTGCTATAATCTTCTAAGGAGTTGGGGTTTACATCTAAATTTTGCAGCATGTTAGTTTTTCCTGTGGTCAGAGTTGTACATTTAAATGACACGCTTCTAAAAGCCAAGTTCCTAAGTAGGAAAACAATTCGGGCAAACAATATAAACATGTTCACTTTGCTACAGTAAGATAACCTGCTAATGTACTAAACATGACAATCCTTTGATTCAAAAGAATAAACAGAAGGAAAAAATAAGACACCTGAGAACTCACCCTCCTTAGAATCCCTCATATCTGCAGAAGTAGAATCCAAATCAGTCTTTTTCTGTTTTGTATCTGCTGCCTTCTTTCCCTTGTTTTTACCTTCCTGAGTCTTCTTCTTTCCTGGGGAGAAAAAAGCATTTATTATTCCTGCTCAACAATTTTTATTTGTCATGTATGAGTGGCAGATTTCAACCCTTTTGTATTTTTTTGTTTGGAGTATAGCAAACTGCTATAGAGATCCTGCTTTCCTGAGGAATACAAACATCTGATTAGGAGAACAGACAGCATTTAGGTTAAAAACTTCAGACACTGAAACCCTTTCCTCACTTCCAAAGCAAGAACAAAGTCCCTGGCCAGGGTTAAGGATGCTCACATCATGCAGTTACCCAATGCCTTAATATGGCCACTCAATTCCTGTAGTATATGGAAGACAGAAAATCTCCAGAAGTACATGGAAAATATAAACTCTCTTCATACACTATTAATCCCTAACGTTAATTGGAAGACCTCACAAAGTAGAAACCCATGGTGGTTTATTCCAGTTGTATAAACACTCTGAATGATGAGGAGAGTTACGATAAAAGCAATGAAGTAAAAACATCAGAAGATTGAAAGCAGCATGAGCTTGACCAACACCGCAAAGGCAGTACACCCAAATGAGACAGAACTGGGTAACAGCAAACGATGAAGGGATTTCCTTGGGTCCTGACACAAGCACCACTTTCCAATTATCACCTTCTGTTAGCAAAATGAAGCAGCACGTATTAGTTGCAGAGGATGATGAACACAAAAGGGCATTTTATGCAAAGAGCTGACCAGTACTGCAAGATTAAACACACTGAAAACTTCATTTTCCACTGCACTACAAAGTACTGCTAATTTTTGCCATTAATCTTACAGATTCAGGCCTATAACATACAGAAATCATGACAAGGGGTGTGTAATAAATGAAAGTTTATGGCTTTCTGATTCACTTCGTTGCAGACTTTACTCTCCACACAGAATACAGGAAACATCACAAACTCCACATTCTGCACACAACTCCTGGGAAGAACTGTCCAGAAGCAGCCATCCAAACTCCTCCTTTGCCCCCTCGAACACACAAAATGCTACTTTATACCACACTGCCTATTCCCTCGGATCAGAAATGCCCATTGCAGCCCTAAATCCACTTCCTAGTTAGAAGCACATTCTTCCATGTCACAATCCTTTCAACAAATTCCTCCTTTTTACCCCTTGAAAATATTTTTCACATCCCGAGCCAAGAAACTGAAATGTCTTTTAAAAAAATGCTCCTCTGTTCAAACGGAGAAGTTCCAAGTACACAGCCCCCCCCCCAAGAGAAGAGCTCAGACAGCCTCAGCTTTAAAAGGAAACACTTGTTTTGATTTGAACATTCTATCTAAATAATCATCTGTATTTCCTCTCAAGGAGCTCAGATTTCATAGGCTGTCCCCAGATTCCAATGTGTTTCAGTTTTATGTATATAACAAACCTTTTTTGATTTCTTATCTAATTTAACAGATTTTAGTCTTGCAACCTGACAATAGTCACTCAGACTGAATTTTTGTCACCTTTGGAAAAGACACACACATCCTTCCCAAAGGGAACTAGCAATTTTCTCTGAATATCCTCAATTATTGTTATGATGCCCACATCTACCGTGCCATAAAGGACCAATACTGGATTGTTTGAACAATGCAACATTGAGTTTTGCTTTTATACCAAACACCTGCAACTGTCAGAAGATTCAGCACATAGTTGGGTGTTCATATAGGCATAAGGAAGTTTAGGCACATCTTTCTTTACCTGACAGGCTACTGAATGTCCAATCTGAACATCATTTTTTTCTTATCAGCACCTCGATTGTTCATAATTACAACCAACACTACCAAGACCTGAGTAAGAAGGTAACAAAAAAGCTTCTGGAAATATCTCCCAAGTCACTTGAAATTGCACTGGGAATGTACAGTAACACAATCCAACAGTTCCATTTCCGGGGAAAAGGTGGAAATGTAAGATTTCAACACATCCCTAGGAATCAAACATGCATCACAATACACCTTATGAGTGACATGACAAATCAGACCTAATTCCTTGAACCATAAGAACTCTCTACCTTTTTACAGACCACTTATCAACTGAAGACCATCTTGACTTAAAAACAACAAAATTCTCGATTCATCTCTCTCAACAGGCGAGACTGGGCACAAGAATGAAAAGGTTGGTGCACAGGCCCCTCTCACTGCCAAACCTGGCCCATGCCCAGGAACACTTTTCCCCCCACAGTGCAGTGTCCCGTGTATTGCAGATGAAGTCGCAGGGTAATTCTGCATCTAACTCTGCAGCAGCCCTGAATTTCAGCCTAGAACAGGTTACTGTCAGAGCCTTCAAACCAAGACACAATGAATTTTTTTTTCTGGCAATACTGGCAATATACTGTGCTCTTTCAAGGGTGAGGTAAAGTATGAAAAGGCACCAACACAAATCACAAGTGCTAAAGCATGCAGATGTGTTTCAAAGTGTCATCCAGTTAGAGAATATAAAATTTAATGTACCTCAAATCCAACTATACTCTGAGAAGTCTCTCCAATAGCAGGATTTTCACACAAAATCAAGGTACTTATGTCACATACCTCATGCTACTGGTGGAAAGCAGATCATTTGCAAGCTCTCTTGCCAGTCCTAAAAAGAGATGCAACTTGCTCATGATGAAACCTGCTCCATGATACAGCTGGAGATGTTTCACATTCTTGGCCTCTAAGCACCGACGCATTTGAAGAGAGGATTCACTCAGCACCTGACCTGCCCTTTCTCTGAACTGTGAAAAAACTTCGTGTGCACGGACAACATTTCAGATGTGTCAGATCAACTTCTGACACATATCAGTGAGAGACACCAAACCACTGTAGATGCTTTCCTTTACCAGCTTTCATTTGGTCATCTTCTAGGTGGCAGCTTTCTTTGAGAAGGTTCAAAGAAGTCACTATACTCAAACTTGGCAATGACTGTCCCAGATGCACAATTTCATGGTCCTGACCATTCAACAGCACGTGCCCAGGAAGAGAATTTAAGACCAGAGTTGATACTTCACTGATCTGTTATCCCAGCTTTCATGTATTTGGAGTTCAGGAATTTTTGAAGACATTTAACAGACTTTCTCCCATGAGTTCTCAAAGTGCTTTTAAAATCCATATAAACCTGAAAGATTTGCCTGATTTTCTTCCTGCAGATTCCCACTAAAAACACAATCATCTACTGATATAAAGGGTATCAGTGAGTAGTCCAAGGCCTGTCCCCTATTTCCCTATTGCATCAGAGGTCAGGAATGAACAGCAGCCTGCAGGAGGGGGAAACGCCTCTGAACACAGAAGCTGGTGGAAGCCTGAGTATAAGTACACACGTGCACTTACCATCAGGTTCCTGAAGGGTCCTACATGGCTGCTACGGCCAGCTGGATCCTCCACTTGGTCTAAACAAGAAAGATACAGGAATGAAACACAGGGAAAGTGAAATGGAAACAATGACAAAAGAATAAATGAAGGGCAGAACTTAAAATATGTGTATGTGCTTTAGAAGAACGGTAAAAGAAAGATGCAAAGGAAAATGAATGAAACAGATGGAAAGTAGGAACTTGTCTGCAGTGATGAAAATCAAAAGAGGAATTCACCAATTTGCAATTTTGTCTTGCAACCTTCAGTAGAGTTCCTTTTTCTCTCCACTTCTGCTCTACGATAGCTCAGCCTTCACACCTTTACAATCCCTTTACAACATTGCAACAGGCACAGGAGAACTCATGCTACTGCCAATGTCCAGGTCATCACTAATCCCACTAGCTCTGGAGATGTCCAGATAACAGCAGAGTAACAGTGTAAGAGAGAAGTCATCTTTATTTGCCCATACTTCATTTTATTGATAAAACCAAGACACCTCTGAAGAACCTACAGTGAGCTGTGCTCAGACTTTTGTTGTTAACCAAACTACTAATGGGACTATTAAACCACTGAGTTATTTCTGGTGGGATGGAATAAGCATACTTAGGAGCTGGGAAGGAATATGTTTAACACAGTCTTTCCATGCACTTGGAGCTGAACTCTATAATTAAATATTGCTCAACTGAACAAGATGCCATTGTCTTTAATAACCTTTAACTGCAGCACCAAACATGTTCACAGTTAAGATCATCAAGTAAGAAGGACACTCACACCTGAGCTCAAACACTGCTTCAATCTCTTACAGAAATACAGAATGCGGACATTTGCCTCCCCATAAATTTGATTAATAAGGGAGAAGACTAATTGGTATGAGCTGCAATTACTGTTACTTCTTTGAGATCTGTAGCCTGTGACTAACTGCACACCCAGACCTTAGTCCACGAATGCTCTGCTGAAAAGCAGCACAGAAACCTGCCCAGATGTCAAGTCTCCTGGAAGACGGAGGAGCTCCCGCAGAGCCCCCGAAAAGCAGGGCACAGACAAGGGCAGCACTTGGCACGGCTGTGGCTGAAGGGGAAAGACAAACTGGCACGTGACACTGACAGTGCCACAAAATCACTGCCATCACATCAACTCACACGTTAGCCCTTTGGAACTGGTGGAGATGGAAGTCTGCATCAATCTCATGCAATAGCTGCTACTATTCCCTAAAACAACTTCTAATTATTTTCTCCTATTAAAAAAAAGAAATCTTTGGTATTATACTTTGGTATTATAAGGAATGGAATAAAGATTCAGTGAATATTCAAGCTAAAACATTCTTTTGGAAAATTCTGAAGAGAAAACGATCATTCTGCATGATCATTTCCATATCCTTTTGATTAATGAATTTTAACATACTGATACAACTTGAATTTTAATTTGAGAAACAGCTTGCTGTGCACCGGAATTCATCTGTTCCTCTATCCAGAATGCTGGTTGATGTCATGTTTTTCAAAATAAATTCCTTAAGCCTTCAGGCACCAGTAAAAATCTGAGTAGTTGTTTGTTCTGCAGACAGGCCAGAACACATGAATGCCTTTTTCACACACAGAATGCTACATCCAAAAGAACTGCATAAATTGCTTCAAAAAAATTAAATCCAAGTTGTGTTGGCTGGAGGAGCGTGACAAAATGCAGAAACATGTTGCAATCTTGTCCAACTGTGAATGGCACAGCACATGAGTGTTAAAGACCTTACATATTTAATAAGCTGAATTGATTAATTAGTAAGGTAACTAGGCACCAAAAAGTGCAGTTTCATTCAAAATGCTCATTATTAAGATGTGAATATTAAGGTTGTTCTTTTAATATGTTCCTCTGTTTGCATTTAAGAGTCTTTGTTCTGCTTTTTGTTTGGTTTTTTTAGTCTCTACATTACTCACAAAATCTTTCATTATTGTCTACCAGCACCTGCTCACACAGCAAAGCCAAATCAAAAATCAAACACCTGGCTAAATAAAGGGCAACATAGCTGTGTGTTCAGGGCTGCTCTGAGCCCCAGAGAGCCAAGAACTCCCAACATTTAGGGAAAGCTGGTAAGCACAACATGCCTGAGATATAGATATATATATAAAAATATACAGATATATACACACATATATAATATATATATATATAATGAATGTCTGGGGATTATTCATATAATCAGGGGAATTACAGAAATTTGCCAAAAACATGACCTCAAAGCCACAAAGTTAGGCAAATATTTAATTCCAATATCTAAGCCAAGAGCCACATTTCAGAGGAGACAAGACAGGGTCACTGCTGCCCATCCAGCATCACATCCAGCTCCAGCACCTGGCTCAGTGTCTCACTCACAGCATCCACCAGCTCATGGACTGTGCTAATTAAATCTTTTTTTAAACTGCCGTCCAAAGTTTTAAGTGATCTAGGATAGCTGAGGTTCAAAATGTCGCACTGCAAATTACTGGAGAAAAAGGATGTAAGAGTAAAAATAGTAAAAAACCTAATATTAGGCTAGGAATAAAAAGATTGCAACCTTGAAAGAAAAAGCCTCAACTATTCTGCCTTATTTAAACAAACATTGCTTAAATGTTGTAACACTGACTTCCAATATTTCTTCCACAATATTACTGTTAATACAACAATATATCAAAGTTCCTTTTAAGTACTGCTTTGAAAGGTTTCCAGCAAGCTGAGCTGAGGAACTCCAAGTACCTCTGAACAGACACACTCATTACCTGGGGAGGGAAGGGCTTTGGAACCCTAAAGCTCCCAACTTAAAATGGAACAAGACATGAAACTGCTGCCTACCAAGAGCTCTGGAGAAAAACACCCTTGTACTGGCAACAGAACAGGCTACAGGACCCAAACAGGCTTCCCGGGAGCCCACAGCTCAGAAATTCCAGTGCAACAGAACAGGCTACAGAACCCAAACAGGCTTCCCGGGAGCCCACAGCTCAGAAATTCCAGTGCTGCCACAGAACACCTTTGGTGGTTACCTGGTTTTTTCCCCCACAAGCCAGAAAAAGCTTTTAATTTTTATTTCTTTGTCAGTGTAAGACAGATAGGCTGCACTAGGAGCACTTCCTACTTTGGCTAGCGATCATCCCAAGCACTGCTGGGCACGTACACATGAAAACCTCAATTTTCAGTACTGTATCTTTCTGAAACTGAAAATTTTAGACACAAAGTCAGCACATTTTTATTCCAGCAAGTCTAAGGGTGAAATTCAAGCCACAGATCAATTTTTGAAACAAACACCTCATTAAAAGGGATGTCAATTAAATGTGAATGGCTCCACGCACAGCATCATTAAGAGGCCCATTTCAACAATGCTGTCAGGTAGGTATGAGAACCTGCAGAAAAAGGCGTGATGTAAATGCTTTTATTACCCTGTTTTCTTCAATCTGTCATCATTGTAAGTATTTGGTGGAGTGTACTTCTTGCAACACCATTATAAAGTTATCAGATACAACTCGTTTGTGGAGGCGTAACTTCAGGTATTGTAAAGCACATGAAACACTAAAATTGACATGAACTGTTTCACAGTGCACAAAAACAATCCCAACAGAATTTTAACCTCCAGCTCCTGGGAACCACAAGAACATTTCAGAGCTGCAGAAGATCATGGTTGTGAAGCTGGAGAGGCAGAATACATACAGCTATATAGCATAGAAAAAATGGAAAAGCATTGTGAATTATCGACACATTATGGGCAAACGCAGTGAGCAAAGATTTCTCTGTAATTTTCTCCAGCAGAACTTGCATCTCCTCTTCCATAAAAAGACACTTTCAAGCTTACCCAGTAGGAGCAGCAGAAAGAGAAAGCCAAACTTCACAGCAATTCTATTAATACCAAACTGCCTGTTGTATAAGCCTATTGCTACCCATTCACCATCACTTCGCTCACAAAGGGCACATTTTAATCACTGCCTTCTCCAACCAATATAAAAGGGACAATGAAATCTCACTTTGGGAAGGTGTTTCAGGACACCTGAAGACAGAGACACCAAACTGTGCATGTGCATGAAACTATTTGTACCAAGCACTAAATAAGAGTCTTTGCAGGAAAGAAACTGAGCCATGCACTGACAGAGACTGTTAACGTGACATTTGCATAACAGATGAACTTGTTGCCATGGAAAGCGTAAGAAAATTCTGAGCTGGGCTATTTAAAACACCAATTTCTGCAAATGTTTGGCAAAGTCTCCACTTTAGCGATAGCACTGAAGATCATGTTACTGTGTCTCACCACAAACTTGTGGAATTATGGTAGTCAGCACAAGAAATACGAGGATGGCACCACAGGTGTGCCATGCCAAGAGAAAGAAATGACCCAACAGTTTGGAAGAAGCAGAAGGGAATATACTGCCATTATATGGAGTTTGTGAGACTAGAAAATTTGACACTGTTCACAAATTTCAGATAAACAGGTTTTAAAAAACTGGTGAAAAATTCTGAGTGGGAAGCCGGTGTTAAATTTGTGGTATTACACCAATCCCTACAAGCTGAACTGTGAGCTACTACCAGTCTTCTTCATACAAGTTACATTTTGTAAATTAAATTATGTACCATAACTCTGTACCAGACAAGAGACAGAACCAGTTGATATTACCTGTCTGTGAAAGCATGCCATCCACTCGTGCAGCATCTCATTCCAATCCCCAACACGTTCTGCCTTCTGACTAACCTGAGTGCACATCCTGGGAAGTCTGAAGTTTATAGACTACAAAGCTCACTTATAATGACTTAAGTGGTACAGAATGTCACCCAATTACAAGGCACGGCAAACAAGGGTTTAATTCCACGCAATTTGAACCCACACAAGAGCTGTGATGGAACAATTAAGTATAAGTAATTAAATGTAGAGCTTTTATGCTAGCAAGATTTGAAAATGTTATTTCTGCCCTTATGCTAATATTTCTAAAACAGTAGAGAGGGGACACAAATATGTGACCAGACTTCCTCTAAACTTTCTCAATCCCTCTAACTCCTGGTGTATTCCTCCTCCCCCTAGTCACTACAAACTCCTAGCAGGTTGCTCCATGGCTGCCACAGCTCCCACAGCCAGCCCAGGACAGAAAACACGATGAAAATTCTTCTCTGTGCTTCTACTCCATGAGCTTTTGTTTTGCCAAGTATTAAGACAAAAGCAGCAGCAAAAGAAATGTCAGCTGGCACACACATTTTCCAGAAATAACCGTTCTCTATATTTAGCCAGTTTTTCTATAAAATTCAGTTAAAAATAGAGCAGCCAAATTGTGTATTTAATACAGAAAATGTCTAAATTTAAATCTCTGCTTTAACCAATCAGAGCTTTTATCTAAGCCCAGAAAATGTTGCTTCCAGTCACTAGAGCTTGCTCCAAAATGTCTGTGAAATGAAGTTAATCCTAGGTAATTAGAAATAACCATCTATTTTGATAGCAGCATTTACAAGGTAATGCAAATGAAAGTCTTCACACAACTATTTGTACCAGTTTAAAATGATCCCTACTACATCAGTCTGCCTTTATTAGTAAGAAATAACCCAAATATTTGTCATGGCCCTACTTGGATCACTAAGCATTTGAGAGGATTACATCAAAAATATCTGGGGTTTTAGCTAAGTTATCTTCAACAGTAACTACTTAGGCCTTTACCTGCCATTTTATTCTGCTGTTTGACAAACCACGTATGTTCCAATTCAGCAGCAGGCACACAAACAGGTGACATTCAAAAAAAAAAGAACATAAAAAAAGGACTTTTGAGCCCACTGCAGACCCCAAAGCCCTTCTCACACAGCTGATCAAGGTGGTGCCTGGCTATCCAGAGCAATTCTGCCTCTCTGTGCCAGCCAGGAAAAGCTGTCGCTGCATGGAAAACCAAGGCTGAACCACTGATCCAAAGGTTTGCCTGGACAGGGGCGATGCCTTTGCCTGGAGAACACAGCTGTACAAGGGCTGCAATTCCCAGCAAACAGGGCTGCCTTTGTGTGCGCCAGGAGCCCGAGGATTACTGAACAGGAGTCCCCACTGCTGAGGAAACAAGAGCAAAGCCTCTCACAGATGCAGGAGCTGGACAGTGCTACCACCATGCTACAGCTCCCATGGATAAAATTAAACCCCTCAGAACTGCACAAGGTCACGCTCGGCATTTTCATTTACAGTCACTCAAATTTGTCCTGTTACCCATTTTATTCAAATCTGTCATGTCGTTTATGTTTACCATATCTGCAGCATGTCACTTCTCAGAATTTTTCTCCAACAAGTATTCCCAGTAAAATCACCCCTCTGTGTTTTACAATGTATTTCTCCCACTCTCTGACAGCCATTTCCAAATTTCTCTCCTTTAACCTTATTATATTCCTTCAGTACAACCAACTACCTACTGATAAGTATGCAGTGTTTTTTCATCAGTCCCCATTAAAAATATCACAGTATCTTCTCAACTGTGTCTCCAACCTAACAAAGAACATGAATTGTTAGTAACCAGCACCTGTCAAAACATACATGCAGCACGAAAACTTTGCTTCTCTGTATCTGTTACATTTGCAGACTCATCACCTTCCAGCTTCAGAGTGACAAATACAAAGTCAGAATATCACAGCAAGTCCTTTACAGAAGTAGATAAATGAGGATAAATATTACCATGTAAACTCCTCATTTTAATGTACAATATAGTCACCAAATAATTTTTATCTGCTGGGAAATTGTGGAAGATTTGCTTCACTTCCTTGGTGAAACAAAGTGCTTCATTCATTTCAGCCACAGTCCACTGATACTTTCTTAAAGAAATTCTTGCCAGCCGTCTCTGATAACATGAGATACAGTGAATTATATTTCCAAAGGAACTGTAATCCTCCAGTTGCCCAATCAGTCCATTTCTCAAAAGGACTGGGCTACAGGACAATGCCAACAGTTGGTGCTCATGTTAACAAGACCGACAACAGAAGTTCTAAATTTACAATATGCCCCAAACCAGACAAGAACAAATTGCTATGAGCTTAATTTGTGACACCAAGAAAGGTCACAGGCTCATGAAGTCATTACAGGGAACAGTAACTTCTTCCATTTTTCAAACATTGAAAACAGATCTCAGAGCACAAGTGTACCTCTGCTCAGTTAACTGTGACGTGCAAGATGAAAGCCCAATTCCATCTAAATGGGTTAAAACTTGGAAGTTTTTTGCACACACCTGTTTATAGTCTAAAACATCAACCAAAACAGACTCCAGAAATAAAATGTCACTGTAAGGTAACTTGGGACAGTTTAATTTACAGGTAAGGAACCAGAAAATAAAACCAGCTCTGGTATCTGAGTGGGGAGAGTGGAGGGTGGCACCGAACAGTTCAGGATTTGGGAGCTGAGAGCCAAGTTTCAGCACAAGGCCCACTGGGCTTCTGCAGTCCCTGGCAAGGGGCTGTAAGATCAGAAACACTGGACTCGCTGCTCTTTACCTGCAGCTACAAAGGGAACACTTCTCATTTCTTCCTCACTGCCACTGGGTAAGACCTATGCCTTGGGAAAAGCCCAAGACAACTCCAGGACGTGGCGGAGGATCCAGAATGTTCTGAGCCCAAGGCCCAGCTGGCCAGGTCAGCTACCCCTGCACTGAGCTGCTTTACACCACAGCTCACCATCTCCACAGCCTGCACTTGCACTGGCAGCCACAAATGGAAGTTTGCGCTGGATTCAGCCCTGAATAATGGTGATGCCTGAGAAAATTTGCCCAAATTTCTACGAATCGAGTCACATTTACAAACACCAGGCTTTTCCCATTGAACAGTCAAATTGTTTCTGAGGGACTGCCAAACAAAAGGAGATCTCTGTCTGAGGAGACTCTGATACAGGCATCTGGCTCTCAACAAGAGTTAGAATAATGTATAGCTGACTACTCATTTCCATGGCATTTTGCAGCAATAATGATCAAGATGATGGATTTTCAGCTATTATAATACTCTCACTAGAATAACTTTATGTCAATCAGCACATTAATAACAGTGCCTCTCTGAAGTTCTGCAGCATTAATCACAGTCAATCAAAAGCTCTCACAGAACTCTGATAACACAGTGTAACAACAGAATTAACTCTTACAAGTTGGTAAGCTCCTAAATGCTCAGAAAGCTTCATCCTAAATAACTCGCAGGTACTGGTGATCCAAATAAATATCGTGATTTTCCAGGAGAAAAGTTTATAAAAGGCAAGTAAAGACTTGTAGAAAATGGTCAGACATTACCTAATTTCTTAGCTACAAATGCTGAAATACCACTGAGTCTTGTTTCAATAACTGATAACAAACCCAAGCAGAAAGTCAGTCTGCTGTAACATTTCCTTGAGGAACTCAACACAGCAAGTGTAGGCCGGTGAGAATTCTTCAGAACAAAGTCATTCCTGTCAATCTGTGTAAGGCTCTTGGAAGGAATGACAACGGGAAGGTTTGACAGACTGAAAAAAAATAAATACACTCTAGTCTTACAAATGGTTTTCCTTTTCGTTCATTTGAAAAATATACAAAACAGTTAATAAATAAAATGAAAAATTTCTTTGTTATTTTGCTGGTTTGTAATGCAGTGATGCAAGAATCTTCAGAGAATTGACAAACACAAGTTCCCTTCTGAATGAGATCTCAATTAAAGAGCTCTCAGCCACACAGTCAAGTGGAGTCTGCATGTCTTCCATGAATAAACCAGCTATCAAAACCTTGTGTGCACACTCCTGAAGTTCAGCTAAAGTTAAATCTGCCTGTTCACCACTGTGTAATAAATTACACAGGGCATCTGCAGATAAACCCTCGGTATAAGACATTCCCTGTAAATAATGCAAGTAAAATAAATGGTCAACGCAAAATTACAGTAAATAAAGTTTAGCACAGCTAATGATACAACATTATTCATATTAATTCTGATTGAATGGTTTTGAAAAGATGAGGCATAAAAAAACTCTAGAGAAAGGCATTAGAAATGATTAAGAGGTATAGAAGGTTCTTACTACAAGAACTTAGAGCCTTCCCTAAATAAAAAGACGGTTCGAGCAGGAGGCAAATAAAACAAGAATACACTAGAAGTCAATAACTGACTTTACACTGCATCCACCATAAATCCCAGAGTCTCCAATTGGGAAACAAACACTAAAGTGGGAGATTGCACAGGAGGGCCAGGAAACCACAGAAGGAGCAGCAGTGGCTGGTAAAGCCCTGACTTAATGTGAGGGAACACAAAGCAATGCAAGGAAGGATTATTCACGTGAGCAAAATTCACCCAGATTTAGGGAGATCTAAGGCAGTCAGGAGCTCATTGACTTTGTTCTCTTATAATCTATAAGCAACAGGACAACTGCAAATCACAAAATACTTGAAGGAATAATAAAAAAAAAAAGTACTCATTTCTCTCTGAAAAGCAGTGTCTACTCTACTCTGCAGGAATTCATCCCCTCCCTGTTTTGAACAAATTCTCCAAATCTATCTCAAAGCTCTTCCCTATAAGAGCAATCACCAAAATTTCTCCACACCTACACAGAAGGGTTTAAACAATTCTATGAGTCAGAAGAAAATAATCTAAGAAAGTCTTAGGAAATCCCAATACAATAAAATATTTCTACAAGGAAACTAGTATTTCAATAGCAACTTAGTAACTTTTAACTTACTTTCAGGAAAATTAAATCAGTATTTACTAAGAAAGGAGGAGAATAATTTCCAAATACAGTGGATTATTTTAAAAAAACACCAGTGAAATATCAAGCTGCTTTTCTTTCATGTCACCTCCTTGCTCCAAAGCCAACCCTGATCAATTGAAAAAAAAAATTGATTAATAATAGAAAGCTGCCTGGTGCCTTCACTTCCCACTGAGGATTATGTAACTGAAGACAGCATTAGCAATTTTGCTGGGAAATGCCACAACTGCGGTCTAGATAGATTTTACTTTTTTAACTTGAGAAAAGCAGTCTAAGGAAGTGTGACTAAAAATGCAAAAGTATGAGAAAAATACAGAACGCTTTAGAATCTGAGTTACCAAATAACCCCCAAATTTTTATTCTGTGAGGTAACTATATACACCTGCTTTAAGCAGAACTCAGTCAGGAGCTAGAAATACAACTCATAACAACCATGAAGGCCAGATTGTTATTTTAAGTCAAACACAAAAACCCCACAGAGATAAAGTAACAGTGTGTGCAAGGTGCTTGTAGTACTTCCAAAAGTTTATACTTAGAAACACAGAGTTCAAGGGGCCAACACAGTCAATTCAGTGCTAAATTTTTTAATTTTCTTAAATACGGGTAATTTATTTTTTTATTCCTGAAATGAAGGTTCCTTTTCTCCAATTCTTAAACCACAGGCAGGAGCAAGGCTGGAAGGAGTGACACCAATCCCACTCGGCTGTTCTGAAGGCACAAAGCAGCTGTCCTAGGAGCTGGGGGCACTGCTGCAGAGCTGAAGATGGGAATTTCAAGTAATACAAATCTCCCTTTCAAAGGCCCCCCTATGTGGGGGTTACAAGAAAATTTGCACTGCTTCAAGACCTCAAATGTACGAGTTCCTCTCCAGACAGATGCTTCTGTGAGAGATATGATCCCCTGACATCCCAAATGCTGCTGAACAAAAGCTGTGTAAAGCTTCTTGCAAACCAGTGTGATTTGGGGAAATCAAAGGAAATTCCATTTTAAGACATTGTTCCAGATGATCTTGATGATGTCTTTCTTTCTCCCTCATCTTTTTCCTAGTCATTGGTTAGGAAATTTTGAAGCCTTGGGCTCCTCCTCCCTGAGTTTTTCATTAAATTCACTGGAAATAGAGCTTAGCTTACAATGTCATTTCATGATACCCTGGCTACAAATGTACAACTTGCACGTCCCTCTATAAGCTACACTCCAACTGATAAACAATCATTTTTCTCGCAAGCTCTTTTTGTTTAGAAACAAACTTTTAAACTTAGTCCAAGTGCAAACCTAATAGATTGGTGTAACTTAAAAAGCAGACAATCAGGGCATCATTTGACCATGATTTCCTTTTGGGACAACATCCAGATGGCAATCCAAGGCCTACCCCTTATAAACATGCATATTTACAGCACTCTCAAGTACAGCGAATGATTTGGAACTACATGATAATGTCTAAGAAATTATTCACAAAGAAAGAAAAACTGCAAGGATTTCTACTATCACAGAATTTAACCTGCTTATTTCATCCCGATGTTTTCCTGTTCCGCAGCAGCCATTTGGCACCCTTTCACCAACAGTCACACTTTCAGACAAGAGAAAAACAGTCTAACTTTCAGGATGACGGAGTTTATTCAGATGTGGGAAGCAGAAACCTGAAGTTGCACTTTGCATTCAGCCTGATATAAACCAAGGCACAATGATTATTTGTAACAGCCAATAACTGCTGCTTAATTCACCCACCTTCACCTGACACTGCCTCTGGGCCAGTGCTAGTTATTACAAGTACCCTTACAGGTTATGTTCTGCCTGAAAGCAGGTAAGAACTATGGGAAGCAGCAACATTAGCAATAGAATCACTGAAGTTAACAAAGCTCTGGAAGATTTATTAGCAATGGTTTGAGACTTTAGAACCATACTGAACAATCCCCAGGGGCTGCCCACAACACAGGTGACCCTGCCGCAGGTGCTCTGCCTGCACTACAATAGAGAAATATTTTAGGGCTTGACACAACCGTGGCTGAGAGATCCTCTGGTTTCACAATCCACTGCAGCTGCATTACGGAGCATAAGCTTCCGGAGGGATGAAATGAAAGATTCCCCCTTTTGAGAGCCTGAGGGCAGCAGTGCAGCTCGTAGGAAGGCTACAGCAGCAGCCGTGCAGCTCCCGGGGAGGCGGCAGCAGCAGCCATGCAGCTCCCGGGGAGGCGGCAGCAGCAGCCACGCAGCAGTAGTGCAGCTCGCAGGGAGGCGGCAGCAGCAGCCGTGCAGCTCCCGGGGAGGCGGCAGCAGCCGTGCAGCAGTAGTGCAGCTCGCAGGGAGGCTGCAGTAGCAGCCGTGCAGCTCCCGGGGAGGCGGCAGCAGCAGCCGTGCAGCTCCCGGGGAGGCGGCAGCAGCAGCAGCCATGCAGCAGTAGTGCAGCTCGCAGGGAGGCTGCAGCAGCGCAGGCTGAGGAGCCCCGGGCCTGCCTGGCAGAGGGGAACACAGTGAGGGCCAGAGCACCTCCAGGGACACAAACAGGCACGGGAAGGGCAAACACTCTCTTCTCTCCTCTCCTCTCCCAAAAAAGGCCGTTCTACAGCTATTACTCCCAAGCATGGAGCAGGGCAAGCTTTCCTCCTGAGGAACACCAGTACCTTCCTTCCTTCAAAACAAGACTTTTGGTCTGCCACAAAACCCGTAACAGAAATGAGATTTTAGCCTTGTTTGATCCCACTTTGGAGCCCATGCAGCACCTTAAAGCAGATTACAGCCTGACAAAAACGCTGGATATCTTGATGTATCATCATCTATCAAGCGACCATCCTTTCTTAAAAAAAAAAAAACCTACTTTAGCTCCTGAAAAGTTACTTTTTTTCGGAAAGACTAAGTCTGGAGCCAGAGTCTTCATGTTCTTTCTGAAGGAAACACTCTGTCGATGTTACTGCTGCCTGCTATAAATTATTCCTGTCATATGCAAGGGAAGAAATGCCAGTATGAAACACAAAAATCCACACTACTTCTCTCAAGGAAACATGAACCCAACTTGCAAAGTGAATCCAAGCTGTTCTCTTTTTAATTTCCTTAGAAGGAGAATTAATAAAAGATCTTGTGCTAATGCATTTGATTGAGCAAATTTCCCTACAAGCCTGGCAGGCAGTACATTAACTACAACCTGGGAGAAACAATGGTAAATGCTTAACAAAAAAAAGAAATTTCACAAAACGCAAAAGAATCAAAACCCCCCTGATCTCAGCTATTGTTGGCCAGGCACTGGCAGCTGCTGGCTGTGAACTGTGTAGTTAAGGCAGTGAGAACAGCCTGGCTCTGATAAAAATCTGTGATGGCACCCAAGTTCACCACGTTTTCCTTTTTGGGGTGTTGCATTCCCATCCCTCTCCATACCTTGTTATCCTACTAAATTTCTTTCTAAATCTCAGACGCACCTTAGGAACATCACACAGTGCTCCAATGTATGAAAATACATTGGCAATAACTGCCTTTTCCCTCCAGGACTCCTGAGCTGCTGTGCACGGTAGAAGGAAGATGCAGAGCTAAGAAAAGCCACGGAAGCCAGGCAGGAGCCGTCAAACACCAACACCTGGGGACTATAGAGTAGTTTGAATGCAGAACACAAAAGCAAAGCTAGCAGGAGGGAGATGGGGACCAGGAAGAAATGGCAGGGGCCACCCCAGAGAGACTCCAGAGGAGATTATGGACCTTGTGGCAGGGATCAAAGAGGGCAGCTCCAGGTCAGGGCGAGCAGCTCAGCGTGGACTCTGGGTCTGCCCAGGCCGGGCCGGCTCCTGCCTCTCCCACACCTCACAACTTCAGCCTCTTCTGCCTCCTCTGGTACCTCAGTGGGACCTAGAGCACCAGAGGATTTCATCCTGCGTTCAGAGAGGGGATTCCCCCTGACACATGAACGTGTCACGGCAGTGAAAACTGCCCATTTTAAATACCTGGGAAACGGTCACCTCTTCTGGTCTGTCAGGAGCTCATCACAGAGGTGGCAGGAACAAGGTTATTTGTCAAATGATAAATACCTGAACTGTTCAAGCGTAAGACCTACCATGTGGTAAAAATTCAAAGGGGTATTTTTTTTGCTGAATATAGAATAATTATGAGTTTTATCTAATAACTACATCTGTATCACTAAATCATAATACACCTCTCCAATAATGTCTTGTCTAGTCATTCCTAAGCTACTAAACTCACCTTACGTTTCTGGACATTCCTCAAGGACACACTCATTCCTGTAACTCATCCTGAGTTACTCAACTGTAACTCATTCACAGTTGTTAGAATTTAGCAATTCTTACTTGGTTATATTTTATTCTCAATGTGTAAGACAACAACATGCAACAGGCCAAAATAAAATTTAGAAAATTTATTGATCTGTTCAGGTCACTAATGAATTCAAATTTCACAACCCCCTGGAGGAGCTCCTCTCTAGCAAGTTTCTGAAGTTGCTGTTTAATTCAAATATTACCTTATACTGACTCCCAATTTTCACACGCATAAAGTTAATTCACAAAAATCTTTCTCCTCTCATCCCTTTATATCATATAATTAGAACCATTTCTTTTAAAATTTATTACTTTTCAAACATGTTCACCATGATTTCCTTAATCTCCCCAAACCCCTCAAGTCTAGGGCTAAGAAGCTTCTCCATCCAAGGATACAGCTGAATCTATAAAAGCAGGGATATGAATGGAAACCATTCTGGAATTCTCACTGCAGCTACTGCTACCGGATCTGCAGGTGAAAAGTGTCTATTCCTTGTAAAAATAATGCTGTGAATTGCAAACATTAGCAGATATTACTACAAGCACTCAAATAACTAAGAGTAAATGCAGAATAAAAAAATCCAATGAAACCTGTGAAAAACAGAACGATAAAATTTAGAAATACCCAATGAATTGCTTTACCATTTTACAGCTGAAACAATCTAACAATTCAAATCAACTAAATACTAAGGATTTGGTCTTTCTGCTTCATGAGACAACAGTATAACTCCATAAATATATTATTCTTGGTTATTCTCAAATGCTTCATCACTATTGTGCTTGGAGTTGGCTTTTGTTTGGTTGCTTTTTATTCAATAATTGTGAGCCTCAGTAAGGAGCTTGTGTTTATTAAAAGGAGGAAAAGATTGCTAATTATGAAATCTGTAGAATCCGTAACAGTTAAAACATGAAACCTACAAAAGGGCACAAAATCAAAACCCAGAAAGCAAATTAGCTTACTGGTATTTTTACCTATAACTTCATGAATGCAAATCAAACTTCTATGCCATGAAAAATTACCTTAGAAATTATTCTGTCTGGCTTTTCTGATTTATCATATAATCAAATTCCTGCAGGTTGTTTTTCTAGCCTTTCAGGTAAATCACAGGCACACAAATTCTATGTGCTAAGATAATGCAGATTTAGGAAAAAACCATAATACAGCCTGTTATTTACCAAGTGCTACTTATATATGTGCTAAATATACTTTCCATTATAAAATAAAACTCAGTGCTGGAATTTCAGTTTGTATTTGCTTAACCTATGAAATACTATTCAAAATAACTGTGTTGCACTACAGTCCCCCATCCTCAATCTCAAATAAAAAACTTACACAATAACTGTTTTCAATATCTGACCTTGTTCCCAATGTGAGTTCCAGTCAACTACCTGTAAGATCAGGCCCTACATTTCACGTTTAAAAGATTACATTGATGCTTCTTAAAATATTATCTTTCTTTGGTTCATTTTTAATCTCCAGAGAATACAAAAATGTACATATTCCCATGCAAAAGGAATTAATACATCTGTGCTACAACTGGGAATATTTCTCTTCTATATCTACTCCCTGTAACTAAAGGCTTTATTGTGATTTTGGCCTAAAACGTTAGGCAAAATGTCAGTTATGTAAGGCCACGCGTGGAGGCACACGCACTCCAAAAAACCCTCCTGCTGAATTAGTCATGGAAAAAATACTGGATGTCTGGTCTGACATGCATATTCACAGAGGGGATAATGCGTTTATAGCGCCCGACACTGTCCCTCCCTCCCTCCCCGGCCCGGAGCAGCCA
>WBMY01015186.1:8281-23448 GCA_013397315.1 Donacobius atricapilla
GGAGGATGAGGGGGGGGACAGCCCCGGGCTCCGCCGCGCCCCCCGCGGCCCTCAGCGACTCCCTCCGCACGGACCGCGGGCACCCGGCGGGGTCCGGCAGCGCGGGGAGCACCCAAGGGAGACAGCGGGACGGGGAGAGATCCCTGCCGGCACTTGGGCCCCCCCCGGGAAGGCCGCGGTGCCGCGGGGAGACCCCGGAGCTCCGGTGGCAGCGGGAACTGCGTCCCGCCGCTGTCCCCAGGGCCGGGGTGAGGGTCGCGGTCAGATCTGCGCGGCTTTTTTCCACCCCCGCGTTCGGGAGCCGCCGGGGAAACCAAGAGGACAGAAGTGATGGGCCGATAACTTTTTCGCGTGTTTGGTTGTTGTTCCTTTGACAGCGAGCGGGGCGAGGTGGAGGAGCGGAAGCGATCGCGGCCGCCACGTGGGGAATGCGTGGCAGCCCGGCGTGATGTCCTGCAGTGCCTTCTGCTCCCAGCCCTCAGCCCTCCTCGCCGCGGGTTTCTCCTTGCTAGAGCCCGGCTGTTCATTTTTTGGGGGCTTCTCGGGGTGACCAAAGCAGGGTTTTCCTTTTTTTTCTTTTTTTTTTTTTTTTTCATATTTGTTTTCCTCCCGTTCCTCAGGCCACAATCAGCCTCCTTATGTAATGACTTGTGTTATATAAACTCCATTCTTCAAGGAATAGTCATTAACCTACTACCGGGTATTGAAAATACCAAAATACTGTCACACAATTAAAATCACTAAATGGTGTCCTCAAATTAGAGCACAGATTGTATTGCAGACTTTTTTTTAAAATTTTTTTTTTTAAATTAAACCACACACATGAAACATGTGACAAGCCAGGCTCTTCATGCAAAGGAGCAGCAGGGCTGGGGAGGCACCTCTTGCTTTTTTATCCTGCACAACCCTCTGCCCTGAGCTACTTCCACTTCTTCCTGAGCTCAGAAGTGGATTCTGCCACGGAAATGCAGAGCTCAGAGAGGTTGCAGCTGGTTACTCTGCCAGTTGTAGAAAACAGGAGCGTTTCTAAAGCCACAGCCAAATAAAACCACGGGAGGGAACAGTCTGAAGACAAGTCTCTGGGAATTTTGTGGAACTGAAGTTTCCCCAGTCAGTGTTCCTGAGCTCCCAGCCCTCCAACAAAACCAGGCTGGGTCAGCTCTCAGCTGGCTCGGGGCACTGAGGAGAGATTCTGGCTCGGGTAAAGCCATTTCCCTCGCTGTGCTTCTGGAGCACAGATCCTCCAAAAATCCCTGTTGTGGTCAGTGCTGGCTGCTGGGGATCCCAAATATCCCTGTCCAGATCAGTCCTGGCTGCTGAGAGATCCCAAACATCCCTGTCCGGATCTGTCCTGGCTGGTAGAGATCCCAAACATCGCTGTCCTGATCAGTCCTGGCTGCTGGGGATCCCAAACATCCCTGTCCTGATCAATCCTGGCTGGTAGAGATCCCAAACATCGCTGTCCGGATCAATCCTGGCTGCTGGGGATCCCAAACATCCCTGTCCTGATCCATCCTGGCTGCTGGGGATCCCAAACATCCCTGTCCGGATCAATCCTGGCTGCTGGGGATCCCAAACACCCCTCTCCTGACCATTCTGGGTGTGAGCACCACACTCCGGGCTGTTCCCAGTGTCGCACCTCCAGCAGAGCTGCCTGGCAGGTGACAAACCCCAGCCTGGCCCTGGGCAAAGTGTCACTGTCACACCTCCCTTTGAGCCAGGGGACATTCACAGCCCAGCTCAGACTCTCGAACGGCTGCTACACACCACAGTGGGTTTGTTAAACTCATTCCTAATTAACAATTAGCGGTTCCCTTCGGAAAAGCAGCACCCACCCTGCTCAGCTCCAACCAAGCCTTGAGCTGTGCTGTCACCACAGGGCGCGCCAGGGGATCTCGGTGGCATTTGCCCAGTCCCTAATCAAGATTATTTCCCATCTGTAAATATTCAGCCCCAGGCTGGGGTTTATCCCCGACCTCAGCCCAGCTCGGTGGTGCTCACACAAGTCAGAGTTCACAGCAGAGTCTGACGCCAATCAGAGCAAGCATTGCTTTTCCTTTTGAATTGTTTCCATATCCCCCCTGGACTCATTGTTTTTTAATTCCCATTTTTTTCCCCCAGCTTTGTATCAGTACGAGTGTTTGTCTGAATCAATACCTTCTCCTAACACATCTGAGACATGGAAGCTGAAGCTGGATACGCAGCAATAAATTCACTGGGGAAATCCTGGGTCATCGATCTTTGCACAGATCCAGCAACCCCCCAACCTGGGGGAGAAGCTCTTTGCCACCACGGGCAGCCTGATCGCACTGTCTGCCCTCCTCAGCAGGGCAGAGAACTTCAGGAATGAGACACCAGCAGCGCAGAGGGGAAAAAATAATCACCAGAATCCCCAGTTTTATTGACATAAACCCATTTGAAAGGTGTGCTGGGTCGCTAGCAGGGAGAAGGATATTCTGAATGTTGTGATGGTCCCGAGAACCACGAGCAAAAACACAAAACCAAGAGTGACTGGTGTGAAAGAGACTCCAAAGTAGGAGTGAGCAGGGCTCTGCTGCTCCATGGGGTCTGCAGAGGGATGGAAACCCCAAGAAGTGCTTGGCAAAGATCTGCCTGCACAGGAGCTGCATCAAAAAACAACCCCAAAATGCTATTGTTCAATCCAGCCTTTCACAGAAAGTCCAAAAAAAAAAAAAAAAAGCAAGAGAAGTGCTGAGAAAACAAAATTCAGTGTTTGGAAAGGAAGGGGCTGGCACCCCCGGGAGGAATCTGCATTTTAAAGCCACCTCTTCCCACCCTGTGGAAGCTGGGGAATGTCCCGGAGAGCTGGAAACTCTCCCTGCCAGCAGAAATTCTCATTCCTCACAGTTTGTGTCCACAGGGTGTGAACCCTCCCCTGCTCCTCTCCACTAAAAGGGAAGAGGCAACTCCAGACCTCGAAAAGAAATCTTGCAGCTCTGATTCTCCACCAGTCTCCAGCACACAAACATTTATATCCCACCTTGCTCTTAAAGGAAAACCCCATTCTTTGTCCCTTTCCTTTAAATTAAATGTTTCCCTTGAAGTTTCTTCTGATACAGATAAGAACTTTGACCTCGTGTTTAGCCAGTTTTACACCTACACATAAATATCTTGCTATGTATAAATGTGTATCTCAAAGGCAAGAACCCCATAAAATTCTGTATAAACTGAGCTTCATTGGGGATTTCAATGCTAATGAAGCATCTGGAGAAAAAGTATTTCTGTAAATCATAAATTTTTCAGTAACCTGCAAGTTAAATGAGAAGTGACATGTTAAGAGTTCTAATTAATCCATAAAAAGGACTCTGCTGTAAATCTCCATACACACAGAAACCACAGGTTAAAACATCCAGTGTGGGATTTTCCTTCCTCTCTATGAAATAACAACCAAAAACTCTGGGTAGGATGAATTAAGTTGAAAGTAGAAAACACCTCAGAATAATTTTCAAAACATTTTCACCTCAGCACAGAGCAGCTTCAGTGCCGAGGAAGGAAAACTCTGCTCCAAACACTCAGCACTGGGATCGCTTGGAATGGCTTTTTAAAGGGACCAACCAAAGCAGTTCCTACAGAACCATCTCCTTCCTTTGGCTGTAAATATCCCCATGGAAACGGAGATGGTATCAGACAGACAAATGAGGAGGAGCAGAAACCCCTTCAAACAGAGTCCAGGAATTAAATGGGGCAGGACCAAGTGATTGGAAAAGAGACTCTGCAAACCTCATCACAGCTGCTGCTCCAGCTCCCCGCTGTCGCCCTGATTTCTTTTAGCTTTCTCTTCTATTTCAGAGTTTGGGTTGTTTCTCATGCACAGGTGATGTAAAGAAGCAATGCTGTTATAAATTCAAGGAGAATTTTCATTCCTGTTCTTAGAGCTATGGACAGCTGATGGACAGTTGTCTTGACCAACGGGATGGGGAGAGGTGCCAACCTTCTCCCCTAATCCCTGGCCTTTGCAAAAATACTATAAAATTAAGTCATATCTTTTTAAATAAAATAGTTCATGCCTTCTCACCAGAATGTGTGTGTGTGTGACAAACAGCGTCACCACCCCTTGGCTTGTTCTGATCTCCACAGAATTTCGGCTTTAAGTGGTTCTAACAGACAAAAAAAAAAAAAAAAATAGAAGAACCCCAGCACAGGTAATTCTGGGTTATTAAACATTCCCAGGACCCAAGCATGAGGCTGTGACCCATTTGGACAGTGGCCAGGGCAGGGATGGAGCTGGCAGAGGGCTGAGCTTCACCACAAAGCCAAGCCCAGCTCCCAGGAGTGCAGAGGTTTAGGGTTTCTTTGAGGGCCTGACTCAGACCTCAGCGTTTGCAGCTGCCAAGGAGCTTTTTTCCAGCGTGGACTTGCAGTCTCCAGGCATGGAACCTGAAACGATTCCCTTTAAAATGTGGGTTTTGTGTTCCCTGAAAGAGGTTAAGCAGCATCAGCACAGGACTCACCACAATCCTGCACCGAGGGAGAACATTAAAAATCCTGGCACCAAATCCCTGCACATGCAAAACCATGAATTCAGGAAAATGAGGTGATTCCTGTCCGCTGGCAGAGGCCAGTGGCAGAATGAGAGAAGGCAGGAGCACAAACACTTCCAAGGTGATGTGTACAAGGCTGTCCTCAGGGTGGCTTTAAAAAAAAAACCTTTCAAAACTTCTCCTGCCTGAAAGCAGCGACACTTTACCAGCCACACTCTGCAAGTGGAATAATTCGGTTTGGTTTAACTTTTATCAGGGTGAGCCGACAGAACTCTGGGCTTTTGCTCCATTTGTATTCACACCGCCGTTCTCAGGGGTTTGAGCTGTGTTTGCTTTTGCTGTAAAGGAGGAAAACGCTTCCATTCAAATCTACTTTGGTTAAAAAAACCCAACTTTAAATTATTTCTCTTGACTGGAGTTTGCCCCAAATTCCTTAAATCCAGTGGGCTCTAAAGCCTCACAGTCTCGTTCACCTCACAGAAATATTCCACGTTTTACCTCAAAAAGAACAGCCACACTTCCTTAGCTTCTATTTGGAAAACAGACAACCTTACAGGGTTTTTTTTTATTATTTTTATTGGATGCTTCCAACTTTATAGCTAATAATATACAGATACTCAGTTTTTTCATTGTTCCATTCACATCCTCACAGAGTTCAGCCATTCTGTCACATTAAAATTAAAAAAAAAAAAAAGCACAACTGAAATAAAATAAATCCATAAGCTGGAAAAATACATTATAAACTTATATTCAAGAAACTTTCTCTTTATAATTAAAAACCTACTTGTAATAATTAAAGTAGGATTTAAAGAAAAACTTGATTTTAATTTTTAAATAGGTGGCCTTTCTGTATATTTTTAATCATTTCATATGTACAAGCCCAACCAGTATCTCTGTCTACCTGGGACAGAATACCTGAAAANATCAGAAACACTAAAAAAAAAAAAAAAAAAAAAAAGAAAAAGACACTGAAAAGGAGTTTTTAAACAAACAAACAAACAAACAAACAAACAAAGAAGATCAATATTCATTTTCCAGGAAAATACAGTATAATCAGAACTTTAAACACATGCTTCCCTCATCTGGATTAAGGCCTAAGAGACAGATGTGCTTTAATAAAAGCAGACAGTATGAAGAAAAGTCCTTCCACTTTTCTCTTCAAATTCCTGTAACAGCTCATCTATTTCATTTTCCATGTCTTCTGTGTGCTGTATCTGGAAGAGAAAAGAGTCTGAGCAACCAAGCTCCAAGGATTTGATGTCTAGAAAACGGTACTAATCCCAGTTTTTTGGTTTCCTGGGAAATCTAACCAGGCAGGCCGTACCCACCAGGGCTTTGCTGAGATTCCCAGCATTCCCAAAGGCACAGAGATTCTGGTTTATGTTTATCTGCAGATCCCAGCCCACCCAAGGGGCATTTCAGGAGGACTTTGTTGAGTAGGCACCATCCCTCCTCCCCGGTGAACAAACGGAGCCTCCAGAATAGCTCCAGGCACAGGGAACAGATGGCTGAAATTGCAACTCCTTGAACCCTCTTCAGGCTCCTTGGCTCTGGAAAGGACTTGAGACCAGAATAAATCACCCAGGCTGCAGTCAGAACCTGCCTGGGATGGTGAACTCCTCCACCTTGGAGTGTAAAAGAACACAGGACCTTCCTCGGCTCTCATCACACTGAGCACAGCTCATTTTAATTCTAGATTTTACTTTAGTGTGGCACAATAAAAACCAGGGTGTTTTTAAGGACATTTGGATTCAGAATGCAACCTTCTCATTTAAATCCCACCTAATCACAAGTGGTTTGAAGGGGGTTCCCTCTGCAAACCACGAGCTCAGTTAAATTCACCCGTTTGCCCAACAGCTCTGAAAATCAGCAGAATGTGGAAATTTGCATCTTGACATGGATTTTACTGCAACAGCTGCAAAATGCAGGAGCTTCACGGAGCAGCAAGCAAAGCCTGGCCCCTGAGCAGCCAGCTGGGCCCAAGGCACGCTGAGGATTGCTGATTTTCCTCTTTACTTACACACTGGCAGAGCTCACAGATGAGGAAAGCACCCAGCGTTGCCTCCTCGTGGTTGTCCTGAATGTCTACGTTGATCACATGGACTGGCTGACACGTCTCCTGCTCTCTGGAATTTAAATCTATTGAAAACAAAACACAGCAGCAAAACTTTGGGTGGGAGGGGATCATATTTCACACAAAGGAGTGACAAGATTTTTAAAACTACAGAGGTGTTGTCACATTCAAATTTTCCAAAGTATTTTTTTTTAGAATTTATTTAGTATTGTCTTAATAATCCCTTTTATTTCAAAAAACAAGAGGTGGATTTTGGAAACATGGCAATTCAGATTTGTGAAAGGGTCACGGCAGTTTATTTTCCGTGCTCAAAAGAAGTTATTGTTCCTCTTACTATGACAATCCTTAAAGATCAAGAACCTCAAAAGTCAAGGAGGATTATGAGTTTCCTCACCTGGAGGAAACCTGGAGGGTTTTAACTGCTCATTTTTCAAAAAAGCACCGTGCACCCAAGACTCTGAACTACAAGATGAAGTCCCACAAGCTAAGCACTGAGAGTCACATTAAAAAATTCTGTTTTAGCATGTTCTATTTACTAACGAGGGTGGAAAAAAAGAAAACATTTTTCCTGCAAGTGCACACGTGTTAGTGTTGTGCCTCCCTAACAGATCCTTCCTTCTACATCCAGTTTTTAACCTAAAGTTGCTGTGTCCCACCTCCACTCTGCCCCTTCATTTTGGCAAACCTGTTTAAAAATACCATCCTTCCCATCCAAAGCCATTTGGGCCAAGTGTGAAGGGCACTGTGAAGGTAGAGAGCTGGAAAATTTCCAAGTGGTTGCTCTTCCCTTCCCTTCCTCACACCTAAAAAGCAGAGTGAGAGCTGCTTTCCACCTGAGGCAGGCTGAAGATGCCCTCAAGGACCAGGGCAGCTGCTCTCAGAACTCACCTGCACATTTCAAACCCTTCACTTGAGCATTCAGAACCCTGGCAAAGCCCAGAAGTTCAGCCATTCTGTCACGTTAAAATGATAAAAATTTTAAGAAGCACAGCAGAAATAAACTGACCATATTTGGCCAGGTCATTGTGACATGGCCACTGAAGAGGCCAAGAACCTTTAGGTTCTGTGGATGACTCAGGTTCACCGGGCTGGGGTTTCAGGGTGGAGGGAACTCCTCAAACCTCCCACAAACCGTACCCAGCAATTCCAGGGACACAACGTTCTCAGCCCAGGAGTTCCCAGAGCTCCTGCTGAAACCCCGTGGCTCTGAGGGAGGTCCCATCCATCCCCTGTGCTGTGCTCACGTGGAGCTGGATCCCCAGCTGAGATCCTTCTGGCTCCTCTCTGGCTCATTTTAGGGCAGAGCTGCAGCACGTTTTTGCAGAGTTCACCGCGCTCAAGGAGCTTCTCCACCTGTCCTGATGCCTGAAGTTTGAGCTTTGATGTGTTTCAGGTTCTGTGCTGCCCAGGGGTGCAGCTCTGAGCTCACACTCAGCGTCACTCAGCTCTGCACAGAGCAGGGACACAAAACAAATCCTTTTCCCACTGGAGACCAAGGATAACTTTCAGGCCCAAAAGCTCAAACAAGGGTGGGCTGGAGGGAGGAACAAGGATGGGACCTCACAGCCTGAAGCTGTAATTGGGCAATTAAACCCCAATGTGCAAATGGACCAAAACTTATAAAAATGTCAGATCTTGTGACCAGCCAGCCATTTTTTGTGACCATTTTGGGTCCACCTTGGGTGTAGCCCTGGCCAGGCTCTTGTCCTGCCCAAGGTGTATCATAAAGCCCTTTCAATAAATATCTGCTTTATTCTCCAGCTCTGCCCAGTCTCTGTTCCAGCTCAGCCTTCCCAAGGCACCAGTACAGGAGGATTAATAGGGATAAACTGGGAGCTCACAGGAAGCCCGCAGGGAAGGGAGGGCAGCTGCGTCAGGAAGACAGCTCAGACCGGTTTGCCCACCAGCTCATCCCAGCTGGTTCAGTTTTTGAGCTCCATGAGCATTTCCAAACCAACCATTTAGTTTCTCTGAACTCCCTTCTGCCAGCCCTTGCTGTGCACACACACTCTGTGGGGCTGCCAGCACCTTTTGGGGACAAGCGCTCAGCCATCACTTCTCTGGCGCATCTACACCAAGAACTGCAAGCTCCTGTCCTCACTGGTGTCAGGAGCTGGAGGAGACAGAGAGGTTTCCAGATTTGTGGAGGACTTCAAGGAGGAAGAAAAAAAAAATATACTCCAAGTTAGCTTGGTTTATCAGTTCAAGCCCCTTACCTTCTACTACTTGATCATAGACTCTTTCTTCACATGTTAGGATCAAATCAAAAACGTCTTTGCAGTTCTGGAATCTTTCTGGTCGTGGCTTGATTCTCTTATTTCTGTCCAACATGTGTAAAATTCCGTTCTGTGTGTATCTGAAGTCGCTCGAGTTAAGTATCTTTACTTGAAGGAAAGTCACGGTTTTGAGCAAATGACCAGCACAAGGTAAATTATTAACGCATCTTTAAAACAAAATATTCTATTTGCAAATCTAGAACTCAGTGACCACTAAAGATTCTTAAGGTGAGTGCGATCCCCAACATGCAGCTGCTTTTCACAGCTTTAAAAGGCTCTCGGAAGAAGAACTTTTCTTGGGCAACTATTTTTATATCCATAAATACTCTGAACCCCCAGCCTGTGCTGTTCTTTTAAACGAGGGATTTAAAGGAATTTAAAGGGATGCCCTACATTCCTTTCAGCCACTGCCCCTCACTTCAGGGGCCTGGCTCTTCAAACGCCATCCTGAGGCGTTCCAGGTGCCACCTGCACAGAGTCCTACCTGGAAATGTGGATTTGTGCAACAGAAACTCCAAAGGGAGCCAAAGAATCCGCAGAAGCACAGCCATAAAAATATCCTGAGATGCATAAATGGGAAGGAACGAAGAAAAACACCGACTTTCTGCCTGTCAGAGCTTCATCACTGTGCGAAAGGAATCTGTGATGCTGCTTGGGAGCTATATTTATGCTGCTGCTGTAACCTCAAGGCTCTGATTTTACATCCTGGAGCCCCTTTTCAGGCAGGATTCTCTAATCCCAGTGTTTTCCACCCTTCTGGGACGTGCAGTTCTATTGGGAGCACTCCAGGCTTGACTGTCACATAAACCTGCTGGCTTGGGTAAAACCAAACTCCCTCTGAAGGCAAAGTCTGAGCGGTAAATTGGGAATATCAGGAAAGGTTTGGATTGAGAAAGCCTGGAAGGGGACGCATCTCTCCTGCCTTTACCACAGGTGTATTTTTAGCCATCTAAGTATATATTTTTTACAATGGAACAGTAAGGATAACAGCCTGTAATTTCTTGAGATAACAATTCTGAGAAGAAAACATTTTCCACCATTTGTAGCAATACATAAGAGGTCATCTGGGCTTATTTCCTTGCTGAAAAGGTGACAGACAAGTATTTCTTCTCAGAAAACACTATTTTTGTAGCAAAAGACCCAAAATTTCCTGCCTACCTTTTAGCAGGAGCTCACATTCCACTGCCCAGATGTGCACCTGTGTGCTCACGGAGCTCCTGTTCAAGCAAACAGCCTCCAAAGCTTTTAAATCCTTCAAGTGTTTAACTTCTATTAAAAATTAAACCCAGCTCTCTACCTAACAAGAGTCTACTTCATGTTGAAAATAGATTCCGTTTGTCTGTGCGTCAGCATCACTGCACTTCAACTACTTGTAATTTCAGTTTTGCACCACCAACTGACTGATAGGCTGTTTATCACAATTAAATGTTGTCAATTAGCCTGACTTCTGCTGCATTTCTTTTCTCCACGTCACTCCCAAGGCTTTTTTACTCTTCTTTCCCAAAAGGTTTCTATTATTAAGGAATTGTCCTTGACAGCCCAAAGCTCTCTTGCACACCAGCACCCCCGTGAACTCTCCTGGGGTTTGTCATGTCTGGAAAAAAACAAAACCCACTTGGATGGAGCCATCTCGGACCTCTGGTTATTTGCAGAGCAGGAAAACGACTGCATTTTCAAAATAGCATTTCCAAAATATCTGCCATTTCCAAAATACGCCAACATCTGCCCGCGTGGCTTCGCTCAGTTGGAAGGGGAGCCCTTCCTGGGCTCTGCACTCCTCATTTCTACATCACGCAGTTCAGGAGGGGGGAAAAAAAAAAATCCACAACATCCCACACGCTTTTTTGGGTTCTCTTTTTTCCCTTTCTAGGATAAAATGTTGCTGGCATCTGTCCCCTCGCTTTCCTGAGTGAGCCTGGAGACAGAATTACGCAGATTCCCAAACCCACACAAGATTTCTGCTTCACAGCCCAGCCCTCTGCTGCCAACTTACAGCTATTTTTTTTTTTTTTTTTCCAAGGGTCCATCTGCCTATAAAAGGAGACTGAGAGAAGCAGTTAAGATTTGTGGTGCTTTCCTATTTGATTGCCTGGAATCTTTTTCACCTGGAAAAAGCCAGCACATCCTTGGAGCGAGGAAGGAGGTGTGCTCTGCACGTTATTATTCCAAGGGATAATAACCCAGCTTTTTGCTCTCTGGGAGCTCAGATGAATTTAGATTCTACAACTTAGGAATGGTTTCCACCACACTGGCAGGTGTTGGATCATTTAAGTCAGGCTCTGCTTTCCTTCCTACAGATTTCAACTCCACACTCCCTGTCCTGTGCACCCCTGCTCTTTTCAGGACAAAATTTCTCCTGGTTTTCTGGGCTGTCTCATCTTCGGAGCCCTGCCATGCTCAGGGGGACACCAGAACTTGCCTCCATTTCCCTTCACCCGCTGCAAACTCCTGGCAGAGTAAATCCACCACATTTTTACAGAGTCCAATTCAGATTTCACCTTTCATAGAATCACTCTGCTAAACAGAGCCACAGTGTGATGGAATTTAGGCAGGGCGACTCAGCAGTGGAAAGGCTGGATGTAAAAAGACGTTGCAGCACAAAAGTTGGGTTTTTCCAACAGGCACAGCATTGTTGCTCATTCTCATGGAAAATTTCTATTACTGACTGTGCATTTCTCCTTTTAGCTAAGGATATCCCACACTAGTGATGATAATTTACTAAAAACAAAAAGAAGTGTTTAGCTAAACCCCTAAAGCTTTCACTGCTTTTGCTACCCATAGTTAAAATTCCTGTCATGGACACCAGAAATGCCTTTTACCATCCAATTGATGGGTCCTTTTCCCAGACATCTGGGTAACCATCCCTCCAAACATCCCTCATCCCTCTAAACTTTAGCATTATTTGTCACTGACAGGACCCAAAAAACACTTTCAGCCACAAGCACCAACCTAGCGATGGCCAAGAGAGTCAAGTCTCTATCCTGTATGACAAAAGAAAAATGAACTTACTGATCCAAGTATTCAGTAAGTTTCATTTTAACTCCCATGTGAAGCTGAAGCTCACAAGTGATTTGAGATGGAAGTGTTTGGGGGAATAGAAATTAATTATTTAGATCTAAAATTCCCATCCCTATCCCCCTTCCCCTGAAGTGTCCGAGGCCAGGCTGGATGGAGCTCTGAGCAACCTGGTCTCTGCAAGGTGTTCCTGCCATGGAGAGGGGTGGAATGTGATGACATTTAAGGTCTCTTCCAACCCAGGCCATTCCTGAAAATATAAAAGCCAATTTATTAAACTTAACTGGGCAAATGGTACTTGCTAAAATGTACACACCCTTTTTAGGAAAAAAAAAGAAATAAATCTTTTAAGTAATGGCTGGCACCCAAAGCTTCTACATCTTCAAATAAATTTGCTGATTATTCCCTTTGCTGCAGCTGACACCATCCTCAAACACTGCATTTCTTCTTTGGGAAAACCAGGAGCAGAGCAGAGTGCTTCTCACCTGAGCATGAATGGCATTTGCAGGTCTCTTTTCCATATCATCCTCATTTATTTATTAGTATCTGCATTATAAACAGAACTCCTTGTGTTAAAGCCTGCCTGGCAGCTTGTCTGGGAACTGGGCACTCCTTAAATGAAAAGTGGGAGGGGGGTGAGGCTGCCCAACCTTCTTCCACCTTCCGAATCTGCTCCTTTTAGAGAGAATGAAAGGCTGGAAATGGGCACAGGCACCACAAATTCCACTTTCCAAGCACAGTGGTTACGGCTGCAGTAACTGCCTTCACTCCAGACCCGGAGAGCACAATGCCTTTCCTTTGGAACTGAAACTGGGAGGTTCAGAATAAACCAGAGATTGTGCACAAGTCCTCTGCTGTTCCTTGACCAAGTCTTAACGCTGAATCATTCCACTGGATTCAAATGGAGACAGAGCAGGGTGAGATGGGATAGTAAGAAAAAATTCCTCATACAATGTCTGTCCTTTGGAATTGAAACTCTGCAGTTTAGAACAAACCAGAGATTGTGCACAAGTCTTTTGTTGGTCCCTAACTTGATAAAGTCTTAACGCTGAACTGTCCTATTGGATTCAAATGGAAACAGAGCAAGGTAAGATGGGATCTAAGGAAAAAAGTCCTCTCTGTGAGGGTGGGGAGGCCCTGGCACAGGTTGCCCAGAGATGCTCTGGCTGCCCTGGAAGTGTTCCAGGCCAGGCTGGATGGGGTTTGGAGCAACCTGGGACACTGGAAGACGTCCCTGCCCATGGCAAGGGGTGGTACTGGATGAGCTTTAAGGTCCCTTCCAACCCAAACCAGTCTGGGATCCTAAGATATGCCACCCAAAATGATCCTGAAGATGCCAAGCTGGGCTCCATGACACTTCTGCAACATTTGTGCCCGCATGAATGACCTGCAAAAAACCTGAACTTGTTTTTCCTAGTGAAGGACAAGCACCCAGCATTTATAAGGATAAATCCACCTGCTGCTAGGAGCTGGTTCAAATACAAATAACCACATGCCAGTGGTTAACCCTGCTCACTTCCTGAAGCCTGGCTGAGCCCCACAGCTGAGGGGTCTGTACCCACACACCAGTGAAGGCAGCAAACACCTTGAGCTCAGCCCTGAGCCCAAGTGCCAGACAAGAATCTATCAGTGCTGAGCAGCTGAAGCTGTATTTGAGGCGAAAATGGATAGAAGAGAAAAGAGAGGGAGTACTGGCAAAGCCCAGAGCCAAAGAGGTGGAGAAGGGATGTCACAGACGCACTGAAGGGACTACCAGAACAAGGGTACCAAGGACAAGACGACTCGAGGATGTGGCACGTCTGACAATGCCATCAAACAGCTGCGTGAGCACTTCATCCGAGCGTGAACTTCAAGAGGAGCTTGGTTTGGATCGTTGGAATCCAGTGTTTGGGTCACCTGGCAGTAAGTGACATGGAGATGTCACTTCTGCAGGCATTCCAAGGAGCAGCAGGCGAGCCAGAGGGCTTGGGAGGGTGACACGGGATTTTGGGATGCTCCCCTCAGGTTTGGGAAGCAGTGCCAGACTCCAGAGATGAGCAGCAAATGCAGGACTGGGAGGGGGGAAGCGCTTTGAGGTGAGAGGTCTGTGGGAAAGGATGAATCACCCCCTTGCCCAGGAAAACAGGGGCTGCAAAAGCCATTCCCAAACTGGCTTTGCTGCTGCCGCCCTTTGTGCCGTGAAGCTCAGGATTTCCACTTACAGCTGAAGGTACCTCAGACAGAGCCAAACTGCGAGCACTGCAAACCCGAAATCGATGAAACCATTTCACTGAGCACATTTGGGACACCTGAGAATACAATCAGGGAGACAGCAGGGCCACTTGGCACCAGGAGCCTGCAGAGAAAGCACCACGCCGGATGAGGTCTGCAGGAAACATTCCTGGCTTGCAATCAATGCCGGTTTAAGGAATTACAGTTGCCACCATGAAAATGGGAATTGGTTTGCAACAAAGAAAAAAGAAGTATGAGCATCCCTAATGTTGGCAAAGAAGTTTTGTGTCAATGGGAGGCAACTTCAAGGCAAGAAGCATCGACTGTCACTTCGCTCTCCTCCTTCAAACTGGGATGAAACTGCCAAAGAATGAAATCACTCCAGCTCTGAATGGATTTTACAAGAGTCATCAGCCTCAGACTGCCTCCTTCAGTCAGAATTCCTCAGAGCATGTTTGGGCCTCACCTTGGGTAAGGAAATAAACCCTTCAGGCTACCCAGAAGAGACAGGATGGCAGAGGGTGTTTTATGCTGTGGAAAAGCATTTGCTATTAGATCGGAGTCTGTAGTTTCTACCGTGTCCCAAAGCTCAAACACAGGGGAAATAGTATTTATATAATATATTTCCAGCTCATATATTTTTAATAATTTGACGATGTATTTCCTTTTTAATGTGAATGAAGCCAAGATTAAAGGCAGCATGATCAGAAGGCAGAAGAAGTACTGAAAATTTGCTGCCTTTGAAGGCCTGAGATTTTGTGAAACATTTTGGTCTTAAAATCCTTCATGGAGAAAAAGGGATTGGAATTCAGCCTGTGGCTGGAAGCGTGTTGATTTGCAGAAATGTGCCTCTTAGAAGGCTGTTTAAATCCAGTTTAAACACTTCTTTCCATCCTCATCCCTTCTCTCTATTTCTAGGAGCACTGAAGTGCTTTGTAAGACATGGTAAGAAAGAAAATGAGACTTGTACTGCACTGCTTTTGGAGGAAGTTTTGCCACTGACACACAGGCCATGATTGCAACTATTTTTAGCTCTTGCAAGAGACTAGGCTTTAAAAAAAAAAAAAAAAAAAAAAAAAAGAAAAAAAA
>WBMY01015186.1:41633-54489 GCA_013397315.1 Donacobius atricapilla
TGCTGAGACCCCACGAGGGTCGGCACTAGGTGTGCTGAGACCCCCACAAAGGCTGGCACAGGGGTTGCTCAGAGCCCACAAGGGTTGGTACAGGGATGGTCAGACCCCACAAAGGCTGGCACACGGCACGGGGGTGCTGAGACCCCACAGGAGCGGGCACGGGAGATGCTGAGATCCCGCAAGGGCCAGGCCTGGGGGATGCTGAGACCCCACAAAGGTTGGTACAGTGATGCTCAGACCCCACAAGGCTTGGCACAGGGATGCTCAGACCAGTTAAAGGTGGGCACAGTAATGCTCAGACCCCACAAGGGTTGGCACAGGGGGATGCTCAGACCCCAGAGGGGTTGGTACAGGGATGTTGAGACCCCACAAGGGTTAGTACAGGGATGTTGAGACCCCACAAGGGTTAGCACAGGGATGCTCAGACCTCACAGGGGTTGGAACAGGGATGCTCAGACCCGTTAAAGGTGGGCACAGGGATGCTGAGACCCCACGGGGGTTGGTACAGGGATGCTCAGACCCCACAAGGGTTAGCACAGGGATGCTCAGACCCCACGGGGGTTGGAACAGGAATGCTCAGACCCGTTAAAGGTGGGCACAAGGGGATGTGCAGCCCCTGCCGTCCCTCCCCTGTGTCCCTCCACCAGGGTCACGTCCACCAGGGCTTGGGGGGCCGCTCAGTCCTGTCTTGGTCAAGTTGCAAATTTCATTCCACACCAAACAATGTTGTTTTTTTAAACTTGTCCGTGTTTTTGATCTGCTTTTACGTAGGATCCTGCTTTAATTTCTGTAGCAGAACATAATCATTTGTCTATATTTAACCTGTAAAATACAGCGACTCTCACGGCACATGGTTAAAAGCCCCCCGAAATGTGCCCGTGGACAGCCCGGGAGGTGCCTCTGTCCCCGGGGGCTGGCACCAGCAGGGCTGCGGTCCATGGCAGCGCTGGGGAAGGTGACAGAACTCCCCTCCACCTCATGCAAACCTTGTTCGAAGAAACGGAGCTCACACGGATTTGATTTTATTAAAAAAGAAAAAAAGTGATAACCGCACACCCTGGCTTTAACCTCTCGGCTGTGGGAATTGAAATAAACTCGTCGAGGATGTAATGAAGACACTCCCAGGAGGTCAGCTGGGCGCAGCGATAACTCCGGGTCTTAGTGCACACCCTGAGACAGAAGGAACAAGGATGTTCCTCTTCCTGCCTCCCCCCAAAATGCCATTTCCTCCCTCTGCGGCAGGAGCGGCCCAGCGTCCATCCCGCATCTGGAGCCAGCAGCTGATTGTGCGGCACAGGAGGAGCCAGCAGTGCTCCATGCCAGCATCACACCGTAATTAATGTTCTCCGAACGACCTTCAGCGAGGTACACGAGAGTACTGACTTGTCCAAATGTGGAAGGATAAGTGCCCGAATGAAAGAATATTAAAAATACAGGTTTAAACAGTGTTTGGAGATGCTTCGAGCTGTTAAACTGGTAAAAGTTGCTTTAAGTCCTTTCTTTTCTGAGTGGCAGGGGAAAAAAAGCAACCTTTCTTTTGATCAGGTTTTGCTCAGAGTTGTGTTCCATATTTTGTGGCAAAACATAAGCATTTGTCTATATTTAACTTGTAAAATAGAATAATTAACATATAATTTTGTTAAAGTCCTCAGAAATGTGCCCAAACTCATTGCTGTAGTTCTTCACCGTGTTACCTATTTAGAAACAGACTGCAGTTTACTGCGTATGTTTTCTTTAAAAACAAAATTTGAATTATGTAAGTTGAAAATACAACAAAAATAAGATCCTGAGGCCTGTTTTTATTTCATAGCCTGAACAAAACCAAACCCAAATCATACCTGGAAGGTGATGCTTGCATATACACAAAGTGTCATTTGCAGCACTGTGGAATTTGTTTAAATAATTTTGCTTTCTGATGCATTGAAAATGAATGGTCTGACATCAGGACACCTTCTCCTGGTGGAAAGTGGATTTTCAAGTGTATGGCTCCTAAGGAAATCTTTAATTTACCAATATCAAGTATTGCAAGTTATTTCTACATCTAGTTTTTCACCAGATTTAATGGAGGTGTCTGCTATGGGAAGGTGCCAGAAATCTCTTTTGATACCAAGAGGGATCAGTGGGAATCAATAAAAAAAAACGGGATCAGCATATAAAAGGGTGCCGAAGGTGCAGTTACGGCTTGGAAAACACTCAGATATTGGGGCAGGAAGCGCTGCTGTGCTGCTGAAGGCACTTCTTGGCAAATTTACTTGTGGAATTCCAGCCAGGATGCAAAAACTGGAGAAATGTGAACATGTTCAGGAAGTGGCAGGAGCCAAACCAAGCAAATTTTTCCTCCTTCAAACTTTGCATCCCTCTCCTAACAGCGATGAAGAGCAGATTGTTCTGTCGTCGTTTCCATGTCCAGGGAAGAGATCTGGCACCAACCTCTGCGGTTGCTTGTGATTAACAACTCCCTCTGAGTTCTGGTGGGAGATCCAAGGCTCTGGAGTGTGGTGCAGGGAGGGGAAATGCTTGGCACAGCAGTGAAGGCCCTGAGCCCATCAAAAGATTTACAACACTACAGGTTAACCACACCTTCTGCACTTTTTTTGGCCTTGCACTGTGCCTGAGCAAAACCCCAATTATTTATGCTGGAGCCATATGCCTTGGCTAGGTCAGCCTGCCTGTGCTGGCTCCCTGTGAATCCTTTGTCTCATTGTTTGCTCCCTTAGCAATGCATCTGTTTCCTGAGACCTTGTTCTGCGCCTCACCCTGCGGTAAAACCCCGCCTGGGCTTTTCGTGGCACCTGCTGCTCAGGCCAAATCCCGTGATCTGCTCTGAGCTGTGAAGCCCCAGCAGCATCTCAAACCCAGCAGCATCCCAGATTGCGTTACAGCCCACCAGACAGACCCAGCACCACAGGGGTTTGGCTTTTCTGCTTTTCCTCTACTGGGTTTATTGTGTTTTCTCAGAGGAAACAGGGAACAGAGTATTAAAGCTTGCTGCGGGCCAGGCAACGAAGCACTGACAACCTACAGCTCACAATTTATGCAACGCTCTGCTAATTTTAGTCTCAGATACGGCCAGGGCAGACAATCCCCAGGGCAGAGATGTTTGCTCTCAGCTGAGGGCAGCACATGACATATGGTTCCTAAAGCATCCTCCAAGCTGGGAGCTTTGCATTCAGGCCTGAGTTGCTTCAGTTCCCTCCAAGTCATAACTTTGAGGATTACTCACCCCAGACATGCAAACGCAGAGAAATCTGCCTCCTGATTTAGCTCATCCTGCAGCATTGGATCAGTGAGCAGCCTCAACCCCCACTGGGCTTCCGTTTGCGGTGCTTGGTTCACTTCCAGCGAGGGCTGAACCCGACAGCGCCGGGCTCAGGGAGAGCAGGGAGTGAGCGGAGCAGGCAGGGAGAGCTGAGCTCTGTGAGGGCAGCCTGGGCACAGAGCTTTGGCGCTGGGGCTGGGCTGTGCGCTCAGGGATGCTGCTCCGACCCGGGAATGGGAGGCAGTTTTGGTCAGGATGCTCTGAAGCAGCAAATGCAGCCTCAGCTGATCTGTCAGTGTGCTGCTATTCATAGAGGAGCAGCAGGGCTGGCAAGAGAAAGCACCAACGCAGCTTTAAACATCTCAGGGAATTTTGGATATCTTAAACTCCACTAGAGTTTTGTGGTGAGCTCCTTCCTGGGCTCCATGAGCAGCTCTGGCACTTGGGTAAAAGATAATTTCCTGAAATTGTCCCTTTCCTTATTCTGCTACACTCTACGCCAGAGTTGGACTCGCACAGCTGATTGCACTGGTGAGAAACACAAGCAGAATCAAAACAAAGAATGAAAAAGTCCTATGAAATGTAAATTTCAAGCTCCATTACAACCAGTGGAAGTAAAAATAATCAGTGCTGTCAGAATGAAAAAGGCTGAGCTTGTTGGGAAATATTGTTTTCCCCAGTGCCTAAAAGTGCTTGCAAAATATGCCACAAACAAGGGATTAAAAAGAGCTCAACTAATTCAAATAGAGAACAAAGATCCTCTGATTTTTTACCAGGTGATGACGTTCAGCCACAAGCTGTGTTTGATGACTGAGGTCCCAGAGTCTGGGATTTCCAACGTGGTGATGAGGAATCGGGAGACAGCTCAGGCACAGGGGGCTGGCACTGGGCACGGAGTGGGACAGCTCTGCCCTGTTCTTATCACTTAAAACAGGTTCTGGGCTTTGAGACACTGTGATTAAGCCCGTTCTCCTTTCATTTTAAATTCCAGCTGACTGTTCCTTCTTTGCCCCTGAGGTCAGGTAAGATGTCTTTTTGAAGGCCAAGTAAAGTACCACAGGATTCAATCTACTGCATCAACAGCACCCAGCTTGCTGATTAAAACCTGTCTAGGAGAAGCAAAATTCACCTTAGCTCCCTGTCAAATGTTGGGAGACTGGAAATAAGCCCAACAGGCTGGAACTGCAGTACTTGGGCTGCACAAATTCCTTCTTTCCCGTTTCTTGGTGTGGCTGTCCCCGTCCCCACGGGGAAGAGCCTCTCCCAGCTCGGGCCAGCCCTCGCCTCCAGCAGCAAGCAGGGAAGATGCTCAGCATTCCCTGGGGACACCCCGAGCCCAGCAGGGCTGGCACAGCTCAAGGGAGAACCCTGCAAGGGTCTGCTCCAAGTCTCTGCAGGAGAAGGGGGTGCGGGTGTCCATCCACACGCGGACACCCTGCTGGCCACGGCTGCTGCAGCTCCAAAGAACGGGAAATTGCCTCTGATCCCCTCCCCACCCTGCTCGGAGGGGAGAGAAGGGTGTGCTAAAGAAACACCACCGAGCAGGATAATTTATGAAGACAGATTCCTTTGTATTAGAGATCAGTCGAGTGAGTCCGGGGAGCGCCTCAGGCACCCCTCCGCTGCCCAGGCGGGTAAAAAACCCCCCAAAAACCAACCAGAAAACCCCTCTCCAGCTTTGAAAGGGGATGTGAAAAACAAAGAGGGCGAAGAACACAGTAAATCAAAAAGTGCTTCTAAGAAAAGCAGCAGGATAAGATCATTCCCAGTCTGAGTGACCTCCCAGTGGCCCGGGGAGGCAGCAGTGCCTCACACCGATGGAATTCTGGTCTGCAAAGCCCCTGCAAGGGCCTGCAGAGACTTCCCTCCTCCTGCCAGTTGTTCTGGGCAGTGTTTAATTGAGGAGCCAGCTCCCAGGAGGAGTTCCCATCCCCTCATTCCTGGAGTGTCCCGTTTTCCTTCAGCAGCTCTCAGAAGTAGTCATCCTTCTTGCCACCAGCTCCCTGCATGCCCGCACGGTCCTTCTGCTCTTGAACAAGCTCCAGGTCATCGTTGTCGTCCACCTCCCCTCCGTGATCCTCCTGGGGGCACAGGGAACAGCCAGGAAGGAAAAATCAGCAGAAAGGAAATCCTGGAAAAGGAGGCCCTAAATAACAGCACGCCACGCCGTCCCCAAGCAGAACCTGTTCCACCAAACCAGCCCAGCTTTGGGAACCTGGGAAACCAGGGAGGAACCCACCTCCGCCAGGCACCTTTAGGCAGGACACAGAGGTGTTGCCATGGTCAGCCAGGGTGTTTTTAGCACATTTAATATCCTGGCAACGCAATGCGACTTTGACATCTCAGCCTCTGCTGCATGAGGAGCAGAGTGAGGGGCCAATATAAAGAGCAGATAGGAGGAGCTGATATTTTACATCCACATTTAAAACTGTGTCACAAACCCCACCCAGGACATGCAGCAGCCAGCACAGCCTCCAAGGATGATTTTAGCTCCAACCATCCATCGCAGACACCTGCAAGAGGCCTGGATTCACCTGGGGAAAGGAGACCTGACACCAACTCTGCTCTGCCCACCCCTCATTTCCCCACTCCCCTCATTCCCAGCGGGCAGCCCAAACCCTCAGCTGGGGAAACTGCAGGAAAAAAACCCTCAGGAGCCACTCACAAAGGGCAGGGAGAGAATGAATGAGACTGGAAGAGGATTCATTTCTATCTGTATGAGCCAGAAGGTACCAGGGTGATCCTCTCTAGCTCATGCTTGAAAAACATTGATCTGGCCTTGCTGCACTGGCACAGCCGGTGATTCCTCCTATAATTCTTCCTCTGATTCCTCCTGTGACTCCTCCTGTAATTCCTCCTGTGATTCCTCCTATAATTCCTGCTGTAATTCCTCCTATAATTCCTCCTGTGATTCCTCCTGTGATTCCTCCTATAATTCCTGCTGTAATTCCTCCTATAATTCCTCCTGTGATTCCTCCTCTGATTCCTCCTCTGATCCCTGCTGTAATTCCTCCTATAATTCCTCCTCTGATTCCTCCTGTGATTCCTTCTGTAATTCCTCCTGTGATTCCTCCTATAATTCCTGCTCTAATTCCTCCTATAATTCCTCCTGTGATTCCTCCTCTGATTCCTTCTCTGATTTCTCCTGTAGTTCCTGCTGCAATTCCTCCTATAATTCTCCTGTGATTCCCCCCAGTTGCTGTTTGGGAAGCATCCCACAGCTCAGCTGCTGCAGGTGGATGCAGACAGAAAGGAGGAGGGGACAAGGAGCACCAAGGGTGCTCTGAACACCTGGAAAAGGGAGCGGTGGGCTCCAGCTTTGTTCTGGAGACCTCACTGAGCCAGCAGAGGCAGAGCTGGAGTCCCTGCTGACATCTGGCTCCCTAAAAGCTGAGTCCTCCCCAGCTCCTGGCTGCCAGCACGCCCAGGTGACGCCACGCCGGAGGGGAAGGGGAAGAACCTTGGTGTCGTACAATTTCTTGCTCCTGATCTTCTTGGTAGTCCTCCAGTGGGTCTTCCCTGGGCTTGGCAGCTCTGCCAGCATCCTGAAAAACACAGGCAGGCAGGGTTGGGAGTGCCCCAGCCTGCTCCCATTCCCTGCCAGGGACGCAGCTCCCCGCATCACAGCCCCAGGTCTGGAAGTCAGGGCTGGATCAGAAATCAGGGGGAGCAGAGGGACAATCAGGCAACACAAGCTCCGTTTATTCTTTTCCATCCAGTCTCTTTTCCCACCTGCTGGCAGCTCCTTCCACTTGGAGAGGGAGGTCTCTCCTGAAGCAGGAAGGCCCCAGGGCTGTTGCCTCAAGCCCCAGGACTCTGGAAAACTTTGAGTTATTTAGGGGAGAGCTTTAGGGAGCACAGCACAGCCAGATCTGAAAGCCAGGTATTTATGTCACTAATTCTTTCCACATTTTCACTAATCTCAAGGAGGTGTTGCTCTGCTGGTGCCAGCATCTCCCTCTTATTTGATTTCATTGGCCTGCATTTCTTTTTTTCTTTCTTAATCCTGCTATTAATCACGATTTTAGAGCCTGACAGATAAAACACTCCTTTTTTTAAAGAAAAACAAGCAACATTCAGCTGCTTGTCAAAACAAATGAACATTTCCCTGATGCTGAGCCTGGCTTCAGGCAGCAAGAAACACTTTGTGAAACAAATGGATTCCTTCTGCAAGGAGGCAAACAAGGAGGCAGGGCTCTCACATGTAGTCCCTGCTGCCAGGAGCCTTGGACAGGGCTGCACTGACCAGAACCCGAGCACAGGCTCCAGTTATTGTCTCTGGTTCTGGTCCCAAGTGCATGAAAAGTCCCAGCCCCTCTGCAGGAAGAGCTGGGAGGGAGCCATCCCCTATTCCACATCTTCATCCCTAAAGGTGTGGCAAGTGCCAGGGGGGACTTCAGCAAGCAGAGAGGACGAGGCCAGAGCAAGCTCTAGCACCTGGCTAAAAGCTGTTTTCCTAAACTCTGGCACCTTTGCTTATTCTGCTCCACTCTGTGCCAGAGCTGGACTTGCACAGCTGACTGTACTGGTGAGAAACACAAGCAGAATCGAAACAAAAAACCAGCAAGTCCTAGAAAAGGTAAATTTCAAGCTCCATTACAACCAGTGGAAGAAAAAATAGGCTGGTTTTGACCAACCTGCCCAAGAGCTTTCTCCTGCCGGCCTCATCCTCGCAGTGGGATTGTGGATCCATGCAGGAATCTGATGTTTCCCTTTCAGTCCCTCAGCTCTCTGCCCCCCCATCCCCAGCTGGGGATCCCTCCCTGGCCCTGCTGGGTGTCCCCACTCAGTCACCTTTGGTGGCTTCTCCTTGGACTCTTCTTTAACGCCAGGCTCCTTAAACTTCTCCGAGCCTCCCACCTTCTCCTCGAAGTCAGGTCTCTCCAGCTCAGCCTCCTCAAACTCATCCTCACCTTGGTTATTGGGGTCCTGGGCAGGGTCTGCAGCATCATCTGGCATCTGGACAAGAAAAGCCTCTTGTGAACAGCTGGCAGGATATTCCCTCAGGAGGCAGAAAGGTGCTTTCTCCCAGCCAGCAGGAGCGCTGGCCTGGAGCACTTGGCTGCACCTCTCCAAGCCTGTTAGTGTTTGTTAAAAAGCCCCAAAACAGTCTTTGTTATCCCTCCAGACCCAAGGAGTCTGGAGCTGCACATTACAGAAACTCCTGGGTAATCACTGAGTTATTGGACTCTGATTCTGAGCCAGAGTTGCATCCAGATGAAAACGTAGCAGGTTGAAAAGATGAAAACTTCTCACAGCCAGGCTGGCCGGGGCTTGGAGCACCCTGGGACAGTGGAAGGTGTCCCTGCCTGTGGCTGGGGGCGGGATGAGATGAGCTTTAAGGTCCCTTCCCACCCTTGGGATGGTTTTGTGACGCTGTGGTTACTCACCAGGGGCTCCTGGACCACGGCCTCTTTCTGCGAGTGCACGTTCTCCTCCCTGTCGATGACTCCTGCATCTGCCAGGGACAGGGACAGGGACAGGGACAGGGACAGGGACAGGGACAGGGACAGTCAGTGGGGTCTCCTTAAAGCCACTGCCACCACTTTGGTGTTTAATCTCAGCCTGCTTGGGGCGGCCGATGCCCAGGGAATGTGTGCAGAGAAATGCCCCGAAGGAAACCATTTCCGTACCCATTTCCAGCTCCTCCTCATCCACCCTGTCCTTCTCTGCTGCCTGCTCTGCCCCTCTCCTCGGGCTGGGGGGCTGAGGGCTGCCTCTCTGCACCTTCTGCCCGGCCTTGGGGGCAAACGGAAGGTTCTTGGGGTACCCACGTGCTTGTTCCTCGTCCATCTGGGCGTTCACCTTGCTAACGAGGTCCTTCCAGCTGCAACCAAACAGAACCCCCCCACCTCAGTAAATATTCCATAAAACTATTTCATAAGGGCAAGCAGAGAAAAAAAAAACCACTCCAGCACATGCAGGAGTTTGGCCTAATTTAATTTTGGGTTTGGTCGAAACTAGCAGGTTGTATTAATTACTGTGATATCTGCTTGAAAAGGAACATTTAATATGCCACAGGGTATGAAAGAAGTTCTGCTTTGTAAATACAATTTATTGTAGAGGTCCCTTAATATTATTCATATGACAGTGACATCCACATAGCAATAAACTCCAGTTCTAAATAGGTTCTTACTCATACCCAAACACACACATTTAAGGGTTTAAAAATATCAAAACCACAAGTCCCCTTCATTGTTCCAACTTCATGGAAAATGAAGATGCTACTAAATTAAAATGAATGCTTCCCAAATACCTCAATAGCCTTAGTCAGGGGCAGCTTCAGAAGCAAAGGGATGAAATCCCAGTGACAGGGACTCAAAAATAAGTGAAGCAAAACCTTTTAACCCCAGCAAGTTACAGCAAATTCCAAGCAGGCTGACTGCTTGCTCCAGCCTGTCCTCTACATGAGATTTAAAAATCTATTTAAGACATTTCAGTTTTTAACTGCTGGAAAGGACAAATAGCCTTAACTTTAGCAGCTCTTGAAGCCAGCAGACAAACAAATGAGATTTAGAAGTCTGCTTAAGACATTTTAGTTTCTGACTGCTGGAAAGAACAAGCGGCTTTAACTTTAGAAGCTCTTTAAGCCAACACACAAACAAATGAGATTTAGAAGTCTGCTTAAGACATTTTAGTTTCTGACTGCTGGAAAGAACAAGTGGCTTTAACTTCAGAAGCTCTTTAAGCTAGCACACAAACCCTTCCGTGAGAAAAATCACAACGCAGCCCTCAGCTCAGATTTCCCCATTATAAAATCCTCAAAATGCAGCTTGGCCACCACCAAGAGCTCACCTGGAAGCTGCTGGTCCGAGGCTCCCGGGGCAGCAGCCCCTGGATGTGGGGCCCCCTTTGTGCTCTGCTCAGCCCCGTGTTGCTCTTGGCTCTGGCAGGGTTGGGTTCTGTGCTCTTATCACAAATCTCAGCCTGTGTAAACAGCAGCCTCCAGCTGCTCTGTGATTCCTTGGTGGTAGCTCCAGGAAAAGCAAAGCACACCAGCCACCCCAGGATCCCTGTCCTCGCCGAAATCCCTTGCCAAACAAATCAGCATTTGCATTTTCTGCCTCACACAGCGGCAGGGACCGGGCTGGGCTCTGTGTGATGAGGAAAGGCCATTTTGCCATCACAGCCCTCAGTCACACCACACCAGGCCCTGCCTGCAACAACTGATGCCTGAGGGTTTAGCTTTTCTATTTTGCACGTGCTTATAAACCTGTAATTCTTTAGTGTAGAACTCTAAACTCCATGTGCAGTGTGAGCTGCTGCTTCCCCATTTTGGTCAGACACAGCAATTCCTCTCCAGGCCTGGGAATCAAGGACACCTCACTGCCTCAGGCCCTGAGAAATGTGAATAAAAGGGAGCTGGGGGGAGAAAACTTGGGGTAAATGACTTCATTACCTGGAGCTGAAATTGGAAGATGAACCCCCATTCTGCAAATGGACCAAATTTATAAAAGCGTGAAAACCCGTGGTCCATTTTTGGGTGGGCTTCATCTGCCCTAAATGTACCTGAAGGCCTTCAATAAATATAACCGGCTTTTATTCTCCTAATTTTGCCTGGCCTCTGTTTTTAGGTAGCCCCAAAAAGGCATCACAGCTACAACATCCCCTGAGCTGTTCCTGCTGTGTCCGCAGATGTGATTTATCACGGCACTTTGGGGAGGACGTGGCCATTTAAAGAAACAAGCAAAGCACAGTCTCTGCCCTGGAAAGGCCACAGGTTAAGTGAACAGACAAAAATAGAAGAGAAGAAAGGGCAGGAACAGGCTGAGTCTAGAATGAAATCCAGAAGTTTCCTCTACAGATAAAACAGAAATGAAATCCTGTTTGCTTCAATAAACTGAACAGGCACGACCTGCACACGCACAGGGGATAAATAAGTTGAAGGAGGAAGCACTATTTTCAGAGCTCACTTTTTGGATTGTGGCCAGGCTTTGATGAATTGCCGCCACAGAGAGACATTTTCCTCCTTTTGCAGAACAGAGCAATAAATGCTTTCCCCAGTGTGTCTGTACAGCTTCCTCTGGATCCTGGGCCCTGCCCAGACCCCCAGGAATTCCACCAATACCAGTAACACACCAAAAAAAGGCTGTTCCTCCAACCATTTTTCAAGCAAACTCACAATAAAGACAAGAAGAGAGAGACCTGGGATGCTCCTTTAGGGCACCCTCACCCCAAACGCCGCGAGTAGAAGAGTTTTGCGCCACCAACCTTTGCATTTGCACCTGCCTGCTCCCTGCTGAGCGGTGGCTGTCTGGCACGGGAGGTTTTTCTGCTGGGGAGGGTTGTCCTGGGTCAGCCTGGGACAGCCCAGGAGCCTGGCTCTCCTCGTGGCTCCGCACCTGGATGCGCATCACCATCTTCACATCCTGCAGAGGAGACGCACGTGGGCACCCGGGATATCAAACACTCCCAAACCTGCCCAGGTTTCTGGGCCAGAAAATCCTGTATCGAAGAGCAAACATCCCAAAGTGCTCCAGATAAAATCTGCAGTCCTGCCCACCCGGCAGTAGAAGACTCCCGTTTAACGCAGCCGAAAAGGAATAATTCAGATCCTACGTGACCCATGTTTGTCTAGGGTAGGTGATTCTCCAAGAAAAGAGGAACAGCAAAACCGCCTCTAAAATAAAAGAGGAAAACCAACCCCCCCACCTCGACATTACTGTAATTAAAGTCCAGCCACACTGCAATTACTGTCTGTTTTTAGAGACTGCTGTACATAACTCCCTCTCAATCACCCCACGAGGCTGGGGGGAGCTGCTTTGATGATTCACTCTTTGCAGACTCGGCCAAAGTCTGGGCAGAAGAAGCAGACTGGGCAGTCCCTCGGCAGAAGAACCCACTCCCCTGAGCCCGACCCCGACACCACCAACCCCTCAGCGCGCCAACCCCGAGGCCAGCACGGCCCCAGCACCACAAACACCACAATTCTGAGCTGTGCCGATGTCACCCAACAACCAGGGCAGAATTCTGAGCTGTGCCAGGGTCTCACAACAACCAGGGCAGACACCACAATTCTGAGCTGTGCCAGTGTCTCCCAACAACCAGGGCAGGACACCACAATTCTGAGCTGTGCCAATGTCACCCAACAACCAGGGCAGACACCACAATTCTGAGCTGTGCCAGGGTCTCACAACAACCAGGGCAGACACCACAATTCTGAGCTGTGCCAGTGTCTCCCAACAACCAGGGCAGGACACCACAATTCTGAGCTGTGCCAATGTCACCCAACAACCAGGGCAGACACCACAATTCTGAGCTGTGCCAGGGTCTCACAACAACCAGGGCAGACACCACAATTCTGAGCTGTGCCAGTGTCTCCCAACAACCAGGGCAGGACACCACAATTCTGAGCTGTGCCAATGTCACCCAACAACCAGGGCAGACACCACAATTCTGAGCTGTGCCAGGGTCTCACAACAACCAGGGCAGACACCACAATTCTGAGCTGTGCCAGTGTCTCCCAACAACCAGGGCAGGACACCACAATTCTGAGCTGTGCCAATGTCACCCAACAACCAGGGCAGACACCACAATTCTGAGCTGTGCCAGGGTCTCACAACAACCAGGGCAGACACCACAATTCTGAGCTGTGCC
>WBMY01015186.1:71498-85085 GCA_013397315.1 Donacobius atricapilla
CCTGGAGCATCACCCGGAGCATCACCCGGAGCATCACCTGGAGCATCACCCGGAGCATCACCTGGAGCATCACCTGGAGCATCACCCGGAGCATCACCCGGAGCATCTCCTGGAGCATCTCCTGGAGCATCACCTGGAGCATTGCCCGGAGCGTCTCCTGGAGCCGGGGGCAAATTCCGCAAACATCCCGCATCTCTGAAGGACTGCACGATTTTTTAGGAAGATACGGAGGAGGAGAGACCCCTGAGCCAAACACCCTCGGCCGGGTGTTCCCTTCCCTGCTCCAAACCAGCTGCCGGCGCCTGTTGCTGACGGGAGATGGATGAGGGACACGGGGATGGATTCACCGGGAGAGCATCCTCGCGCGAGTTCCTTAAAACCTGCTAAAAGCTGTGGTTTCTCCTCGGGAAAATAGGAGCTGATAAAAGGCACGAGGAGAGAGCTGGGGGGGTTGGCTTTTTCCGAATGGTTTGCATTGGAAGGGGCCTTACAGCCGATCCCATAACCCTGCCATGGGCAGGGACACCTTCCACTGTCCCAGGTTGCCCCAAGCCCTGTCGAACCCGGCCTTGGGCACTTCCAGGGATGGGGGATTCCGAGGGCTCCTGGACGTGCCCTCCACGTGGGCTCTTCTCTTCTGGCAGAGCCCAGCTGGTTTTACCCAGGTGTGTGATGCACCTTTAAAGGTCCCTTCCAATCCAAACCATTCCATGATTTTGTACCTCGTGGGGGAGACAAAGCTCCTGGAGCCTTGCCTGGGTTCTGAGCTCAGATCTAAGGCCCCCAGGTTTGTAATGAATCTTCTCTGCACCAACACCCTGACTGTTAGGTTGGCTCATCTTTTATCTGAGCTCACAAGGATATTTCTTCTGGAATTCTGCCACGTTCTCTCTTTCAGGCACCTGGGGAATAAGCAACAATCACAACAGTTCTTCAGCAGCAACTCCCCTCTAAGAATCACGCGTGCTGGTTCCATAAATTTTAATCAAATGAGCTTCTCAGCACTGCTGGGAATTAGTTGAGTGGCACTTCTGTCACCCTCATTTGTTGTCAGGAAAACTGAGGCCCAGTGTTCCTGTAAGGTTATGGTTTATCCAAAGTAACATTTTTATGGTCGGATTTTTTCCCCCTCCCCAAGCATTTAAGTGGATTTGGTGGATTTGTTCTGCCAGACCTTGGGTGAGACTCAGCCTGCTGGAAACGGGGTGATTTGGCTGATGGTCCTGGCTCTGGGTACAGCTTCCACTAAACATTATAGGCTTTCCTTAATGAATTAACCGATTATTGCAGCTCTTTCTGAAGAGCAGAGCAGCACTGATGGGAGGTTTCACGGCAGCATTTGTCTGCCATGGATTCTGCGTGTGTAGGACCAGGGACAACCTCGTTCCTGATTCCCAGATTCTCAGTTCAAGACACTCCGCTGTGCCAGACAGATTTACTGTCCAACTGTGTCCTTACACAAGTGCCCAACCCTGGGGGTTGCTGAATGCTCCAGCATCTCTTGGGGCTGTTTGTCAGGAGCTGGAATGTCTTTTGTCTGCATCCTGGGGACTGTGCAGGCAGCCTGTGGCATGAGGGGTTTCAGTCTCAATTTTGCTTCTGTTCAGCACATTCTTCTCTTTTTTTTCTTCTTTTTTTTTTCCCTCCTGCACTCATTAATTACTTCCTCATGTGCTGATTCCTGCCTGAGAAACACTGGGAGTTTTTGAGGTTTTTGACAGAGAGGAGTCTGGAAAAGGTTAAAATCTGGATTAGGGAATGTTTATCTGAGAAAGATTTAATTGACAGAATTCCTGTGAGCAGGCACTTTACTTTTGGAATAAATAACTTTACTCCTGCAATAAACTCAGGTTTAGATTTCACTCGATATTTCTGCGCCAGATCTAAGGCCACTGAGAGCCAAAGGCTTTGCTTCATGCTTGTGCTTTACCAATATTTATGTGATTCAGAGGATTCTTCCTTGTGCAAATTCCCACAACACCCCACATCTCTAAAGTTCTGCACGAAAATTTTTAGGAAGAGACAGGAGGAGAGACCCCTGAGCTAAACAAATTGACCATAGGTGACAGCTCCCTTCAGACCCACTCAAAATGCTTTGTGCCTCGGGGATTATCTGATCATCTCCTTTTGCCCCCTCTAATCCAGTGGGTGATCACATCTGATGACAGCTTTAAAATAATAATCTGAACAAAGCAAGCAATTCCCATGGGAAAGCTCGGGGTGTATGTACTTGCAAAGAAAATGCCACTTTCTCCCCTGTAGAACAAACTGTGAGTATTAACCATCTGTGCAAGTAGTGCTGGAAAGCTCCAGCCTTTTAATCAGAGCTTTGGATTCCATAGCAGGCATTTAATCGGCTGTGGGAGTGTTTTCAGCCAGGTTATGTAAATGCTGTCAAGAAACCAAGTGGCTGCAAAAGATGGATGGAAGGAATGTGCTGGGAGGAGGCCGAGCTGAGGCTGGATCGTTTAGGGGTTTAAATTGTAAACCTACAGGTAAACGGGCAGCATCCCCAACCCCTTCACCCTAAATGCTTTGATGGGGTTTGGATCTGCCTTCTAGGGAAAGCCACTCTGGGAATCCAGTGCACAAATGTGGGAGGGAATAGGCTGAGCAGGCAGGGGGCCGGAGGATGAGAAATGACGGGCACAAATGCTTGAAAGTGTTCTCAAGCGGGCACCTTGATGTGCATGGATTTAGGGCATGAGAGCAACCAGCACTCCTGGAGGTGCCTGCCCTTCTCCACACAGAGATCCCCAATGAATTTCCCCCAGGAGCAAAAATGCCCCAAAATGTAACCATTCCTGGGGACAGATCTCTTCTCGGTGTCTCCAAGGTTAAGGGGTGGGAGAGCTGAAGCATTCCTGTCTTCCCATAACAAGAAGTGACAGCTCCTAATTAGAATTCATTAGAGGCAGCTCTGGGGAACTGATGGGACCATTTTTCAGGATGTGCTGTTGAAATTATTTTTCATCTCACGATGACACGTTGGCTCAGTGCTCGGAATTCTCTTCCCCAAGCCTACCAGATGTCCTTTGAGTCATCTGTGCTGTGCCTAAAACTGAGGCTATGGGATCCCAGAACCCTCAGCAAACTCTGGGCATGGCCGTGATACAAGGGAAGGGGAATAGGAGGAGCAAAATGAGCCATAAACATTGGGGTTTTTTGAGTTACAAGGTAAAATTCATCATCTAGACGAGCATTCCATAGAAACTGGAGCACATGGAGAGCCACAATTACTGAATGTCTGGATGTTTTGCCAGTTATTTGGTACTTACCTTAAAATATCAGCTGCCAGAGTCAAAGTATTTGAGAGAAACTCTTTATTCTTTCAAAAAATAATCTTTACTCCAAGAATTTACAGCGCAAAAAAACTTCTATCGTGTGAACTATTCCATCTGAGATCCTCTGGAAAAAAAACCCCATCTTTGATTTTTAGTTCCACCTTATCTTTTTCTGTTTGGACTGGGAATCTTCCTTGCTTTGAGTCCTGGACCAGTCTGTGATTTGGGTTAGTTTTTAATCAAAAAGCAATAAAAATTGGTTTCAGAGGGATGAAACCAAACAAGAAGGAGCAAGGAGGATATTCTGCTTGGGAAATGCATCACAATGCACTCAGAGCCTGTGACTCCATTGTCTGTTTGCTTTTACTGCCTTTCCAAGGTTCAGACATTTTTATTAGAGCCAAGGAACATTCCAGCTTCCAAAGGTAATAGAAATGCGGTGTGCCAGAAAACAACAGCAAACAATAGCAAAGGGATTTTTGGTTTGTTGAGGTGCTGCTGAATTTGCTGTTTCTGCCTCTCTCAGGGTTCCAGCAGCACCTCACTTATAGGACAGGCACCTTGTATTCCCAAATTCCTCCATGGCTTCATGCCTGAGGGGCTCTGAGGGGTTTAATTAATCTTTAATTATGGATTGTGAACCTCTGCTCACAAACTGAAGGGCCTGGGGGTTCCAGCTCTGTGCTCTGCTCAGCCCTGAAGCATCAGGCAGACAAACCCATGGTGACTGGAGCTCCTCTTCTTCCTCTGCATCCTTCAGTCTGGGTGTCAGGGTAAAGGCAGAGAGATGCCAGGAGGAGGCTTTGCACTCCTGGATAAAATGGATAAAGCCTCAGCTGCCCATTCCAAAGAAAAACGAGTGGAAAAAGGTGGTTGAACTCCTGCCCAGGGGAGAAAAGCTTGGCAGGACTGACAGCCATGGATATGAGCCTTCCTCACCTTGAGAGCGAAGGAATTTGCCCCTAGGATTTCAGTTTCCTCCTGTCCTGGCTGGAGAGGAATTGTGCCGCAGAAAGGCAGAGAACACTGGCACCAGCACAAAAATTTTTCTCCCTACATGACCACTGAGCTTTGTGAAGTTCAGCAACCAGCAAGGCATGTTCTACAGGCTGCAGGACATTTCTCCCCGGGCTCATCTTGCAAGAATGTATTTCAGAAAGTCTGCCTCAGCCCCACCACCCTGGATCATCCAGGAGCTCCTCGCACCAGCACCAGGCAGGCTCTGGGTGCAGACATTTTCCTTGCCATTTGTCAGCTTGTTGTTGTTGTTGCGGGGGGAATTTCTGGGGAAAATAAAGAACTTTTTAATCGTTGTTAATCAGGCTGGAGCCTGAGCAGGCAGTGCAGGTGATGGTGGGAGGAGAAGGCAGCAGCAGCGTGGAGCTGGCACAGAACACTCAGCAGCAGGTCTGTTCTGGTCCCTCCTCCGGGATGTTCTGCTGCACCCTGTGGCACCTCGGGGTGACAGAGAGATGAGAACTCCTCATGATCTCACTCCACTGTTTTTCCAGGGGAAGCTTCGTGCCTGCACAAGCATTCTGTGGGATCAGCCAGCCTCATCGCTTGGACACGGGGCTGCTTTGTCTGACTTCATGCTCTGCAGATACCCATGACACATCAAGCTGGAAAGATCATTTATGAGCAACTCAAGCTGGCATTTCTACACATGAGGTGTCAGCCAGGGAGATCTCAGTCTGGCTTTTAATACCCCCATAAGCCAAGAGCTTAAATCATCCCTGCTTTGTCACTGTGTGTTAACTGTAGCCCTCGACAGATTTAGGGTGAGATTTTAGACATTGCTTCATCACTGTTGGTTTTAAATAGAATAGACTTTCCTGAACCATGCATTTGGGTTCTGGAAATGCCATTCAGCATTTTTCCTGCCCATGGATAATGGGAATAAGGTCCAAAGGGTTTTGCCAGAGAGATGTGGAGCCTGAGGTTCACATCTGGTTTCAGAAGTGATGAGAGGATCTGGGACTATCTGGGAATCTTCCTCAGGTGGATTCAGCAGCCTCCTTCCAGGATCCTTCTCCAGCTGGCAGGAGTGGATGCCTTCAGTAGCAAGACTTTGATAAGGGGAACCACACAAAGCCATAAAAATAGAAATCAGCTCTTGTTCTGTTAAATTACCCTGTCAGAAATTCTCTCTGTGGCCAACAATCAAGCTGACAATAAGCGAATTACAGAAAGACCTCCAAACACAAAAAGTACTAGATTGGCTGAGAAGTTGTTACCTGCCTGTATTTTCCTGTCTGAGCAGCCCAGAAGTCTTGAGGCACATTGTTGATTTGCAATCGCAGGGGCTGTGTGGGGAGATAAAATCCGCAGGAGTGCCTGTGACTCTCCCAGATCCCGTGGCTGAGGCACTGCAGCCAATTCGGCTGCACAAATTCCCTCCTTCCAGCCAGCACTGCCTGCAAAGTCAACCTCAAGGAGCTCCAACTCTGTTCCTTGCATAACACTCAATAATAAACCTCGTGGAAAGCCCTCTCAGCCCTCCTTTTATCATTTAGACAAGAAAAAAAAGCCCCTTTAGGGCAAAGTAATTCAAGCCCCTCTTCTGCGGATGATGGTAGTGCATGCAGCCTTAGTCCTTGAGAGCATTGAAACACCCCGAGGAGCTCTGCACAGGACAATTATGCTGAAATTCCTTCTTCTTCTCTCTGAAACTTTGCCAATTCCTCCCCTCTGCCCCTGCTCCTGGTTTATTTGCCATGAGCACGTCCTCCCTGCCTCCAGCTCGGCACAAAGGGACGCTGCAGTGTCTCAATCTCCTGGCTGAGGGTTGCTCCCACCAGATTCCCTGTCTTGGTGTGTGGATAGAAACGAGGGATGGCTGTGAGGGGATGGCAGCAAATCCCCTTCCCCAGGCACCGCAGGAGTGGAGAGCGGACTCTGGGGGGGAACGAGCAGCCTTGCGAGGTCTCCTTCCTCAGCATTCCTGCGGCAAAGGTGGGATGTCCCTCCTGGCGACTCTCCCAGGGCTGGCAGCAGCACCAGGATTTCACGAACCGGGTTTTCAGCAGAAGCCAGAGACTGCAAAAATCGCCAAACCTGGGATGGCAAGGGGTCCGTCAAGGACTGGAAGGGTGGCGTTGCTGTGTGCAGGTTCACTTTTAAAAATTAACTCTGATTTAGGACAGGACCTGACAAGAATCACAGCAACGAGCACTATTCATAAAATCCTTCTGTGTCTGCTGTGTGCAGGTTCACTTTTAAAAATTACTGATTTAGGGCAGGATCTGACAAGAATCACAGCAACGAGCACTGTTCATAAAATCCTTGTGTGTGGCTGCTGTGTGCAGGTTCACTTTTAAAAATTAACTCTGATTTAGGACAGGATCTGACAAGAATCACAGCAACGAGCACTGTTAATAAAATCCTTCTGTGTGGCTGCTGTGTGCAGGTTTACTTTTAAAAATTAACTCTGATTTAGGACAGGACCTGACAAGAATCACAGCACGAGCACTGTTTATAAAATCCTGGTGTGTGCACCACAGACAGGGAGGCACAAGGACCCAATTTCCCAGGAACAAAGCCAAATATTCATTTACAGCCACACGGGCCTCCACTCAGGTACATGAGTGAGTTGCTTAAATAACTGCAGCAGGAAAAAAAAAAAAANGGAAAAAAAAAAAAAAAAAAAAAAAGGATTGGTTTCCTTGTGTACCCCGTGCTGGGCCCAGGTTCAGGGCTGGTGTAATCCCACTGATTTCAGGATCACTTTGGGATTTTGAAGGCTCCGTTAATGCAGGATGCTGCTGCTCCGCTCCCAGGCTTTCCCACCCCTTAGCATTCCAGGGTGGTAGAAACTCATCCCATCGCGCAGTGCTGAGAATTTTAAAATGATAAAGAAGCCCAAACGCCTGCTGTCACCGCCACCAGCTAATTATAGCAGCATGGACAGGCTTCCCTTGCACAATTCCATATGCTGTGCTCCTCCAGCACAACAAATAAACCAAATTAGAGAGGGGAGGCTGAGAAGACATTTCTGGTTTTGAAACCCTTTAACCCCAAAGTCAGAACATGAAATAATTGAATGGGAATTTGCCTTTTTTTTTTTTCATATGGGCTTTTGGGGAAGTGGACAGAGGGCAGGGGCAGAATTTGATATTCAGCAATTTATTAAGAGTTTCTTTTCTTTATTAGACTCCTCCACAAAACCTTGGGCTTTAGGCACAGCCATCCCAGAATTCAGCCAGTTTTCCACCTGGCACTGCTGGGACACTCAGCCAAGGCCAGAAGACTGATCCAGTTTTCCTAATTTTTCAGTGTTGCTGAGCATTGGAGGGATCCTGCCGTAGATATTGTGTGGAGCAGCCACAGGAGGAAGAGGGGACTCAAAATACTCCTCAGAGAGCAGAACTGTTGGCACAGGTGATTATCCCACACCAGGTCTGTCACCTGCCTGGTCCTGCTACCCTTAACTCCTCTTTTTGCTACGTTTTCCAGCTGTTTTTCAGTGCTAAAAGTTGCTGGGAGGGAACAAAGAGGAATCCCCCTTGGGCTTGGATTCTTTAAGCTGTGGTTCCATTTGCTTCAGGGGAGAGAGACCTAAATGTGGAACTGAATTTCCTCAAAGTTAATTCCCAAAGCTGGGCACTGGAGGGATGTAGGTCACTTTGCTTTGTTCTGAGGCTGAGCTGAGCTATAAATACCATTGGTTTTCCCCTGAAAAGTGGGAGCACACTCATCCTTGCTGCTTTATCCAGGTCATTGCCTCCGAAGGTAACGTCAGTGGCTCCTGCTGCCACTTCCAGACTCTGCTTTTAAGGAGATGATTCTCCAAACCTTTTTTTTTCCTTGTATTAAGCATGCAAAACAGCACTGCAAGACATGCATTTGAGGGGATTATTTTTCTCTACAGGTCCTGAAAACACATTTTGGGCAGCCTGCTTTCCCCTCAATTGCCAACATATTTTTACATTTTTATATATATAATAATATTCTACATATATATACATAAAATATAAAATGTTTATATTTTTATCCCATGAAACGTTCACCTTCAGAGAACATCACAAAGGGATCAATCGGCCCAAGTTTTCCATGTGCTGTGTCTGGAAGGTGCAAAATATTACGGAGATTTCTTTTGAGGGAAAAGAAAAAAAAAAGGCAGGTTGACAGGGATAAATCCACAGAGCCTGGCTGACCCTGGAGAGGCTTCCATGGCTGACAGAAGGTGCTGAAGGAATAGTCCCTGAATATTTCTGTGGAACAGCGGCATCCAGTGGGCAAAGAACGATTCCTGCCAATAGCCTTGGAAAACCGGGATTAGAAGACGGAAAAGCAGAGGTTTCTCCCCAGTATTCGGTGCTGTGCAACTCCAGCCTGTTGCAGTCAACGCTGCAATGCCCAAATTTTCCTTAACATCCGAGCTGAGTATTCATTGCTGCATTTTGACCCATTGCTTTTTGGGCTGATGATGCCTGAGAAGGTAACTTTGCAAACAATCCATTTTATTTTTAATTTTATTTTTAGAAGAGAGAGTAGTTTGATTTTTTCTTTTCTTTTAAACCATTTAATTTAATTTTTCATTTTGTTTTCAAGGGGCGATTAGCTTGAATTTTAATTATTTTCAATTAAAAATAGGTTTTAATTTTTTATTTTTTAAAAAGAGATTAGCTTGAATTTTAAGTGTTAAAATATTTCATTTTTATTTTTTAAAGAGAAATTAGCTTGGAAAAAAACCCCCAACCTGACACAACTCAAGAGTGTGGATATGCAAGCTGCTGTTGAGAACAAGCACTGGCAAAAATAAGGCCTAAATTATCTTGGTATTTATTGAATGAGCCCAAAACTCTATAAATGAATCTTGTAGGACAATTGGTGTTGGCTGCACTCACCTGCCTCTAATTAATTTTTACATTTACATTAACATAAATCTGCCTGGCAAAAACTCAAGCTGAGGGAGGGAACACCGGAGCATATTCAGACCCACTTGACCACACTCCAGAATATGTCCTAGCCCTCACTTTTCACCTTGTGGCCAAAGGCTGACATGAAATGCGGTTGTGTCAGGACCGAGGCAGATCCCTTCCCTCATTCCACGCTCACACGTTCCCATTTCCCCAGTCTGTGTGTTTAGCTGGCCTGGCCAGCATCACTTTTACGCAACACAGAGGACAAGGGACACTGAGTGCTCCTGTTTGGCTTTATCTCGTGGCAGTGACAAGCTTGTTTTTGGACAGGTCCTTTGTACCCTGTAGCCATAAAACTCAGGGTAACAGCTGCTGTGCCCTGACACTGTCTCAGAAATTTTTCTCTCTTCAGTCTCCACAAGCTCCAGGCCATGCTGCTGCCTGATGTCCTTCTTCCCTCTGCTTGAGTTCCAGGGCTCTGCTGGTGCTGCTGATGGGCTGGGGTGGCACAAGGGATGTTTTTTGTGACCTTGCTGCCGTATTCCTGCTGTGAGTGCAGGGCACCGATGCTGGCAAGGTTTTACCTCACTTAACCAGGGTTTTCAAGGTGTCCCTGAGCTCAGCAGGGGCAAAGTCGGCAGAGTGTGTGTGTCCTGCACCTGACGGGAGAGAGTCACATGAACACTGTCATCACTGTTATCATCACAGACAGGATACAAACTCCTAAATTGCCTCTAAGGTAATTATAAAAGTAGTAGTCCTATGCTTTAAGGTTCAAGGCCGGGCTGGATGGAGCAACCTGGCCTAGTGGAGAGTGTCCCTGTCCCCAACAGGGCGTTGGAGCTTTAAGGTCCCCTCCAACCCAACCCATTCCATGATTCGGACGTGCAGATTCACGGCACTTCAGCCACCCGTGTTCTCATTCCAGGCAGAAGGCTGGGACAGGCAGTGGGAGGAGGATTTCAAAGCCCACCTTGCTGAACAAGGACACGAATTCCCTTCATGGAATCACACAGTTTGGGGTGGAACGGGACCTTGGAGATCATCTCGTTCCACCCCCTGCCATGGGCAGGCACACCTCCCACTATCCCAGCTTGTTCCAAGCACTGAACACTCGCAGGGATGACTGACCTACACCTTCCCTGAGCGACCTCTCCCAGTGCCTCACCCCCTTCCCCGTGCGGAACCTCCCCGGAACACCCAATCCACACCCTCTCTTTTAACACCTGACCCCGCCAAACCAAGGACTTGCTGACCTGAGCGATCCCAAAAAACCCCAAACGCGCCAACCATTCACCCACGAGCATCGTTCCCGCATCCCTCCCCGCGCCCTCCCGCGGGCTGCGCGGCCGCTCCGCCCGGGCAAACCGGACACTGTCCCGAACTTTTCCCCTCACCCCCGAGCCGGGCCGGGCCTGGGGCTCCCCGTGGGTTCCCCGAGGGCTCCCCGCGGCCTCCCGGGAGTTGTAGTCGGAGCGCCCGGAGCGGAACTACGGCTCCCGGCTGCCCGCGGGAGCGCAGGCGGGGCGGCCTCGGGGCCGAGCTGCGGCTGCGGCAGCAGCACCGCGGGGACGCGGCCGAGCTCCGGGGACACGGCCCGAGCTCCGGCCCGGGGGGGGTTTGTCTCGGCCACAGCGGGAGGCAGCGGCACAAGGGCGGATCGCAGCCGAGCCCCCCGCCCGCGTTCTCCGCCCGCCCGGGCGCGGCTGTGGGGATGGAGGAGGGACGGCGGCGAGCGCAGCGCTGGGGTTCTGCCTCTGGGGATCCTCGGCTCTGCCTTCGCGCTGAGGTACGTGCCTGCCTTTTCCCCGAGTTTTCCCCCTCAGGATGGGGCAGCTGGGAGTGGCCGGGGTGGTTCTGGCAGCTTTAGCCGGGATGGTTTTGCTCCCTTTATCGGCGTGATTCTGGCCCCTTTATCGGTGTGGTTCTGGCCCCTTTACCGGGGCGGTTCTGGCCCCTTTACCGGGGCGGTTCTGGCCCCTTTACCGGGGCGGTTCTGGCCCCTTTACCGGGGCGGTTCTGGCCCCTTTACCGGGGCGGTTCTGGCCCCTTTACCGGGGCGGTTCTGGCCCCTTTACCGGGGCGGTTCTGGCCCCTTTACCGGGGCGGTTCTGGCCCCTTTACCGGGGCGGTTCTGGCCCCTTTACCGGGGCGGTTCTGGCCCCTTTACCGGGGCGGTTCTGGCCCCTTTACCGGGGCGGTTCTGGCCCCTTTACCGGGGTGGTTCTGGCACATTTAGCCGGGATTGAGGCCGCTTTAGCCCGGGTGGTTCCAGCCCCTTTAGCCGGGATTGGGGCCGCGCCCGCCCGCCGCCGCTGCTCCGGCTCCCTTCGTGCTTTCCTGGCTGCCCTGCAGGGTTGAGCTCCCGTCCTGTTCCCCAACAGGTACTGCAGGTAAGGCCTGGCTGGCTGCGGTGGGGGCGGTGATTCCTGCCGGGAATTTCGTTGTCCCTGGAGCGTGCGGGGAAGGAAGCTCGGAGCTGAAGGCACATGTGGCTTTTTCTCTCCTGTTTTTCTGTATTTCCAGTCTGCCTGAATGGAGGCAGAAAGGGCCAGACTAAACCCAGAGAAGTTGGTGCATCTGCACTGGAGGCACTGAAGGTGTTTGCTGTCATCCCACTGCCCATGCTCAGCTGCAGAATTACTTTCTGAATGTCACAAATTCTGATTTCTACCTCACTGAGAAGCAAGTGAGCCCTGGCTCACCTTCATGGAGGTCACTTCAGCTTGGCTTTACTGCTGAACCTTCTCTCTTTTTGGCTAAGAGCCTCATGACATCCCCTGCACTTCTCTGTTGCAATAGGAGGAGAGTATGTGGCTCAAATGAGATACCATTTTATTTCTCTTCTGTTTAGCAACTCCATGGTTTCCTGAAACTGCTTGCTGTAAAGAATGATGCAGTTGTTCATCCTTCTAGGACCTTCCTCTGCACTTGATTACCTGTTGAATTTTTCATTCATGGTTTCAGGATCTGGAGGAGTGGATTGTCAAGGGATGCAGCTCCTGTAAATAACCCACATCTCACATTTTTATGGTGGGAATGATGCTGTGTGACAAGCAGATAATGGAGATGAGAAAGGGGAAGCTTCCTCAGCCTTGGCAGAGCTGGAGAGGTTCTTGCCCTTGTTTTGAGCTTTGCTTTCTGCTCTGAGCTGTAGGTGTCTAGGTTTGTGTCTGGAGCAGGTGACATCTTTTGGGCACACAAGGGTTCCTTTCCAAAGTTCTTCTTTAACTTGCAGGGCAGTAGTTGGGTATCAGGTAACTCTCTGTAGTCTCAGCTCTACCACTGGTGTGTCCTCAGTACCTTATGCCTGTTTTTCAGGCTGATTTGGTTCTGTGGTGGAAGGGCAGGAGTGCTTTTAGGGGGCCTGCAGCATTATTAACAAAGAGCTTCCCAGCTGTCATTTAAAAGCATCACCACAGGCTCTGTTTTACTGAGGTTATTCCCTTTTTAGGCTTCACGAAGGTGAACGTGTTTCCCATCCCTTCCTCTTTGCACACCACAGCTCTGTGAGTCACTGCCATGAGAAGGAGCTTCATATTTGTGTGGTATTTGGCTCGGCACAATTCTCTGCTTATTCTGCTATTGCTGTATAGCATCATATGTTTTGACATTTATTTTGAGTGCATGTTTGGAGCTCTGTGGCTGCGAAAATCCTGTGCCAAATTCGTGTATGAGGAATCTGTTATTCTCCTGCTTTTGTCTGCAATGGCCACTGCTGGGATTGTTTGGAAGAACTGGGATGCCTTTTCCACCAAAACTTTGTCAGATTTCTGGGGAACTGCAAAAACCTGTGGGAGTACTGTAAGTGTGGTGGTTGCAGTTGTCTCCTTCCCATTTTCTTGGGAAGGGGTGTCATTGTAGGATACGAGAAAAGGATGAGACTCCAAATATTTCAGAAGGTAAAGAGTACAGAGAAGGGTTTTATTGTCTAATTCTTACCACCTTTTATAAGGTGTTCCGATACAGACTTAACACGATTGGTGAATTGGAATGACACCTCTCTAATCCCATTGCTTAAACTAGAGAAACAGAACTAGGAAGGCAAAACACTACCTGGAGAAGAATCGTTTTGAGAAAAGATAGTTTGCCAAGATTGTCTTGAGAAGAAGCTTTCTNTCGGGGTGGTTCTGGCCTCTTTACCGGGGTGGTTCCAGCACCTTTAGCCAGGATTGATGCCCCTTTAGCCAGGGTGGTTCTGGCCCCTTTAGCCGGGATGGTTCTGGCACATTTAGCCGGGATTGAGGCCGCCTTATCCCGGGTGATTCTGCCGGCTTTATCCGGGTTGGCTCCGGCCCCTTTAGCCGGGGTTGAGGCCGCTTTAGCCGGGATAGTTCTGGCCCCTTTAGCCCGGGTGGTTCCAGCCCCTTTAGCCGGGATTGATGCCCCCTTAGCCCCGGTGGTTCCAGCCCCTTTCGCCGGGAGTGCCGCCGCCTTAG
>WBMY01015186.1:85876-105825 GCA_013397315.1 Donacobius atricapilla
AAGGTGAACGTGTTTCCCATCCCTTCCTCTTTGCACACCACAGCTCTGTGAGTCACTGCCATGAGAAGGAGCTTCATATTTGTGTGGTATTTGGCTCGGCACAATTCTCTGCTTATTCTGCTATTGCTGTATAGCATCATATGTTTTGACATTTATTTTGAGTGCATGTTTGGAGCTCTGTGGCTGCGAAAATCCTGTGCCAAATTCGTGTATGAGGAATCTGTTATTCTCCTGCTTTTGTCTGCAATGGCCACTGCTGGGATTGTTTGGAAGAACTGGGATGCCTTTTCCACCAAAACTTTGTCAGATTTCTGGGGAACTGCAAAAACCTGTGGGAGTACTGTAAGTGTGGTGGTTGCAATTGTCTCCTTCCCATTTTCTTGGGAAGGGGTGTCATTGTAGGATACGAGAAAAGGATGAGACTCCAAATATTTCAGAAGGTAAAGAGTACAGAGAAGGGTTTTATTGTCTAATTCTTACCACCTTTTATAAGGTGTTCCGATACAGACTTAACACGATTGGTGAATTGGAATGACACCTCTCTAATCCCATTGCTTAAACTAGAGAAACAGAACTAGGAAGGCAAAACACTACCTGGAGAAGAATCGTTTTGAGAAAAGATAGTTTGCCAAGATTGTCTTGAGAAGAAGCTTTCTTGAGATATTTTTCCCTTGGGAAAAGTTAGCAGCTGCTAGCCGGCCAAAATCTCTCAGACTCGGAAATATCAGGCCCACAAACGGGTACGTCCCTGGCCTTTTAAGCTGCCTTGCTCTAGAAGTGGGTGGCTCCAGGAGCACAGAATTCCCAGAGCTGTGGCTGCTGCCTCAGAAACGAGCTCGTCTCCTGCCTTCTGTTTGTGTGTGTCTGATTTTGTTGCTCGCAGAGCCTGGTCCTGGTGGTTTCTCTGGAGTCGAAGGCGTTCTCCAACCCAGCTCAGCTCTCTGAGGTCGTGTTGTCCCTGCCTGTTCCCATCAAATCTGTTTGCCTTGCTCATCATCTCTGCTCCAGAAGTGCTCCTGGGCTCTGGCAGGATTCAGGGCTGTGCAGAATGTGACCATGCCACTCACAGCAGCTCTGATCCTGCCCTTTCCCTTCAGTTGCTGTTTTCCAGCGATAGAATGGAGAGTCCTGTTTGAGTTCTGGTTGTTTTTTCAAGGATTCTAACTCATGGCTTGTCAAGGACGCTTTTGGAGGGGACAGAATTGTGATACAGTGTTCTCAGAGGGAGACAGCACAGCTTTCCATGCACTCTCCCTGAAAGCTCTGATGGGAGAGAGATCATTGATTTCTCCTTAAACAAAGAGAAAGTGGAGTCTGTTGTTTCTTGGGAGACTTGCAGAATTTAAATATTTCTTTTCCCTCTGAGAGCAGATCAGAAGGTTCAAGTCTAATCTCTGTGTTTGAAATTTCCAAAAACAAAGGAAAAAATCTTCCAGCATTTAGACTGGAATATGGAATCAGTGAAGTTACATTGATGTGCTGGCAGGATATTCAGTTGATTGATCTTAGACCTTGAGCCACATTCCCTGATGAAATCCCAAGGGAATTAGGGATGCATTCTGGATCAGGGGTTGAAACTTCCCTCTTTTCCTGTGACCAAGCCGTGGAGAACAGACCTTGGAGTTGGGATGTGTGAGCTTTGTTCCTGGCTCTGCCACCAATCCCACGTGTACCTAGGGCTCCATTTCCCATCTGCAGGGTGCACTTGCATTCTCCAGAGTCCCCAGAGCACAAAGAAAACGCCTGGGCTTGTAAAATGCACAGACCTGGAGGTGAATTGATGGACATGCCGACCCTCAAACCTTGGCTGAGTAAGGAAAGCAAGAGCTCCTCACTTAGTTCTGCTCCCACACGCCTGCCTGGCCAAAGGCATGTCAGGAGAGATTAGACTTAAACCGTCTGATCTGCTCTCAGAGCACAGAAAGGGCAAGTTGCAGGCTGACAGCAGGCAGGAGTGCAGTGCTGACCCTTCTGGAAGCCTGAAGGGGAATCTTAAGTTGGTAGGATGAGCTATCAAGGCTCATCAGCGATCCAGCAGGTTTTATGCTCCAGCTCCCTCCGTGCCAGGCTGAAGGAGCTGCTTTTCATTTGGAAAAAATGGAGGAGGAGGAGAAATTGTGTTCCTAACTCAGAGGATTTGTTATTCCCTTTGTACCACCAGTGCTGAGGGTCCCAGCGTCTCCCAGGCTGTGAGCAGCTCTGTGTTTCCTCAGCCCCACTATTCAATCACCTCTCAGGACACTAGAGTTAATTCCTCTTGTTTTTTTCACTTCTGCAATAAATCAGGATTTTGATTTTTGAATGACTTCTGGGGACACTTACCAAATTTATGGACAGGCAAGGCAATCATGTCATTAGATTGGGGCTTCATGAATTTTGAAGTGCTTGAACTCAGATTTTGATGGTAAACAGGAGTTGATAGCTGGTGTGAGAGGGATACAGACCTGAGCTTTACCAGGGCTCCACACCATCAGCTCTGGGCCAGATGGTCTTGCCTCTGAGAAATATATTAGAGCAATGTCAAGGAAGAGCACAGTTGAAATCCGCTGCCAAGACAGATTTCTCACTGTTGGAATATGTTTCTGTCTGATCCTCTATTTCTAGATGATTGAAAATAGTCCTGGAAGGGATTTTGCTGAGGCCACCTAGTCCATCCTTTTCCACAAGGCATGATAAAAGTGCACTGAAACCCTTCCTGATGGATCTGTTAAGCTTGTTCTTTAAGCAGTGGAGATTTTCCAGCTGCCCTGGGTGGATTGTATTTGACTTTATTCAATTTTTATGTTTTACATTGTGGCTTTTGTCACTGTTCTAGGCACAGAAACAAAGGATGCAGGTGATTGATTATTGACCTCTTAGTGCCAAGGGCCAGAAAAGTGGTGGTGATTCCTGGCAGGAGATGGAGAGGAATCACTCAATGCAATAATATTGAGTTTTTGTTTCTTGTCCGCAGAGATCTTCCATGAAAAAGTTAAAATACCATCCTCCTATTTTCTTCTATGCAAAGACCTTCATTCAAACTTAGCAAATAATTGGTGTTTTTTTGTTTTTTGTTTTTTTTTTTCCTTAAACGACATTACCTAGTGGTTGTGTGTGTGGGCAGGGAGTATTTGTTTTCACTGTAAAGCAATGTAAATTTAACTCGGAGATCTGCTATTGAGGAAACAGTGGATTCTCATCAGCTGCTGAGCTTTTTCAAGGCTCCAGGCTCAAATCTGCAAACTGTCGGCTCCAATTAAAGCAAATGGCTGGAGCTGTTTTTTCTCCCTCCTGGAAAGAACACAGTTCATCAAAAGCCAGAAGGAAATTTCATCAGGCTCATGAGCAATTATCTCATGGGATGTAATAAGAGAGATCCACGAGATGCCCTGTGTGAACTTCCACTTGTAATCACTTTTAATTCTCCACTGGGCACACGAGCTCTGATCTCAGCAAAAAAAAGCCTGAAGTTTTCCTATGGAGTAGAAGCTGGTAGAGGGAACTTGTGCTTTTGTAGGCTTTGATTGATGTTGACGTAGAAATGTGAATTTTGAGCGGCCCTGAGCTGGCAGAAGATATTCCACCTTTCGGGGGTGGGGGGGTTAACCCTGGCAGGCAGCTCCCTTTCACCCCAGTGGGACAGGGAACAGGACTGGAAGGGTAAAATTAAGGAATTCCTCAGGTGCAAGGATTGCTTGGGAAGGCAAGGAGACTCCAAACATTCCCCTTTTCCTATTTCTTCCCCCAGTTTTTATTGCTGAGCACCTGTGGTCACTTGGGGTCAGCTGCCCTGGCTGCTCCCTCCCAAATTCCTGTGCACCCTCAGCCTCAGTGGGAAAACCAGAAAAGGCTTTGATTGTTCAGCCCCAGCTCAAACCCCCCTGTGCTGTCAGCGCTGCTTTGGTCACAAAACCAGAGCTCCAGAGCAGCTGCAGTGAAGGAGAAGAAGTGAATCCCAGCCAAACCCAGTGCCCTGTGGTGTGCCACAGCTTCTGCTGCTGGCAGCCTGTGCCAGCTGTTTCTTTGTGGTTTTTGGTGGTGTTTCCTAAAGGTGGTGTTTGCATTTCAGTGTTTTAAAGCAAATATTGACAGTCCGAGTTCAATTGGATGTTGTGCAATCCAAGTTCATTTCGTGGTTCAGTCCTGCAGTTAGCACGGGGCTGGTTCATGAGAAGCATTACGCTGTGTCTTTGCTCCTGGGTGATCCCTGTCGCTTTCTGTTTAATTAATTTTGTTACTCACTGCTGACAAAAAGCCCTTTTTGGTCCACAGCTCTCAGTGACAAAGCCAGTTTGGATTTTGTGCAGATCCGTGTTATGTTTTTGGAGCAGGTTCACTTTTCTGTGCCTGTGATCATCACAAATTCGAGTTAAATTGAAGGTTCAAGGGCAGCTCAGTTCAGTTTTTGTGTCCTGCCATACTCATACAAAATTTAAGATGTGTAACTTCTCTCTAACTTCTCCCACCTTTATGTGGAAGATCATTTATTTAGATCATTTATTCTGAGGTTGATGTCCATTTCTTAGGAAACCAGGATGCTGGAATGAAGAGTTTGCACAAAGCTAAGAAACCAGGATGCTGGAATGAAGAGTTTGCACAAAGCTACTGCTCCTGAATATTAATAAATTTGCTGGTGCTTCCTTTAGACCTGCATCCTTTAACAAGGTGATGGAACAGATGGAAAAGCAGAGTGAGAACCACTCAAATATTGCTGAAAGGGAAAGGAACAACTCAGTGCCAGAACACAACCAGTGTAAAATGGAATGTAAAATTCAGTTTGGGCAAAACAGATCAATGGGCTGGCATTTGTAAAGGCCAAGTGTTGATTGCAGAGATAAAATGCTAGGTGGGGACTCTGAGCCTGGCTGGATATTTTTAGCATTTCATCCCTGTGTTCCAGGATGTGCCTCTGCCTGCTCTCATGCTGGAATGACAAGATATTAATCCCTGAGCAAAGACTTATTAATCACCTGCTTTATTCTGTTTATGTAATATAGTTAAATATACTCTGGGAGCACGTGAGGTTTGGGCCCTGGAAATTATTTCACCTCATGGAGGTTTTTTTTTTTGTGTGTTTGTTTTTGTTGTTGTTGTTGGGATTTTTGGGGGGTTTGTTTGTTTGTTTGTTTGTTGGGGTTTTTTTGGTTGGTTGGTTTGTTTTTTTGTTTTTGGGTAATTATTTTGGATTGGTTTCACCAGTGCCCCATATCCGATTTTTTTGATTTCAGCTCAGCCTGATTTATCAGTAAAATGGCTTAGTTTATCTGCTGTTGGCATTTAAGCCACAAAAGCAGCATCTGCTCCTCTCTGCCTCCCCTCCCCTGTGCCAGTGATGCCATTTTGCAAAACTCTAGACTAAACAAAATTCCTGACTGCACAAGGAGAAGGGAAGAGAAGTCCCATTGAAGCCTTGTGGCTTTGCAGGGGAACCTCACGGAATTCCAGACTGGTTTGGGTTGGAGGGGACATTAAATCCCATCCTATTCCCACTGCCCCAGGTTACTCCAGGCTCTGTCCAGCCCGACCTTGGACACTTCAGGGATGGGGCAGCCACAGCTGCTCTGCTGCAAGGCACAGCCCTTGTGGCGGTGGGTCAAAAATACAGATTTCCTGTGTGTTTTGCTGCTTTTCTGCTCTGTTTTCATCTAATAGCAACTGTATTTGTGTGAATTTCAGGGTTTTGGCATGAATGCTAGCTTTAGTAATAAACTTGGCACCTGTAAGCCTTGAGCAGAGGTATTTGGTCCTACTTGTCTGTTATTAAAGAACGCAAAAGTATTTATTTCTGGCTTGCAGGTAGGAAAACGGGTGGGGAACAATACTTGATGGGGCAGGTGAGCTCTGGGCAGGCATTGAGCTGTGAAATTTGTGTTGGGAAAGGGGGAAAACCCTGCTGAGCCCTGTTTCTGTAGGGAAATGCTCACAGGAGCACTGGAGAAAGTGGTACTGCTGAAAGCCAGCCGGTTTTAAGTCAATCTGAGCTGGCTTAATTCCGCTATTACACCAAAATTGTGTCTGTGTTGCTATTCTTGATGTGAGGATATGCAAAATTCAGTCTTGGAGCTTTACAGTGGTGGTAGGTGATCAATCTGCTCTTTTAATGGCTTGATAAAACTATTTAATGGCACTGGAAGAATCAAAGAGAATGAAAAGAGTAAGAAATGGACAATGATGTTGTTTTCAAAATGTGCAGGGCGATGCTGGCTGCTTTGGGGGCTGATCAGTTGGGGAAGTTGGGAATTTTGGAGAAGTGCGTGATCTGCAGTAGCCTGAGGAAGCATCCCCTGCATGGGAAAATCTCTCTAAACGCGAGCAGTTCACCTCAGGAGACAATTCAAGCTGCAAAATGTGTGTAAAGGGAAGAAAAAGCTGGTGGGTTTTTTTTTTTTTCTTTTAAACACTTCCTCTGTTTACCGTGCTGTTCAAATAATGTGATCACCAGGCTCCAGGCACTGATTTTGTCAGCTGCTTACAGCACTGGGTTCTGTTTGCTGTGGGGCCAGACCAGCAGCAACCTTTGCCTCCCACGAGGTGGAAATTGGGCTGTCACAGTTGAATATTGGCAGAAAGTTGCCGCAATTATTGCAGCTAAAATGCTGTGGGCTGAAAGCTGGAGTATTTTCCTTTTTCTCCAACTAAGTTTTAGTGGGATTTCCTAAAACTGAGAGATTACATCTAGGCTGCTCTTTCCTGTGTCACAGTAGGCAAGGTCAGAATGTTAGATGAGGATTCAGAAATCTACTTCTTTTATAAATGGATTTTTCATGCATGGTTACTTGAAATTCCCATGGGAAACTGATGTTTTCTCCGTGAATCATTTCTGGCAGCTCTACCTGTCCTTCCCTGGAATAATTACGGCTCAGGCAGCACCAAGGGAGGAGTATTTGCTTCAGTGAGTGAAACATTTCCACTTAGGAAGTCAATAATGCTGCTCTGGCAGGGCTCAGACCACAAGGGCGCCGTAATTCATCCCGTAAAGGTTTTGAACAGCCCTTTCCTCCTGCTCTGCGTCTCCCCTGCGGAGGAGCCGGGAGTGCAGGGTGCACTTGGTGCCTTCTTGCGTGGAAAATGGAATATTCACATCCTCAGATCAGCCAGCAAGGGGCTGCTGGTGGTTTTTGCAGCACTGCCAGCTCTTTTAAAAGCATTCAGCATCACAAGAGCACGGCTGAGCTCCAGCAGCATCCGGAATTTGTGGGAAGGTGCACAGGGAAAGTGTGGATTTGCCTTTCTGGGCCACAGGGTTGGCCTTGCTGTCGGGATTCGCTGCTGGGCCCTCGTCAGGCTGTGTCGGTGCCACCGCTCTGCTCTTCTCGGGTAGGGAGGGATTCTCCTCCTTCATGCTGTAGGGGTTTACGCCTTATGGGTTTGTGGGACAGCCTGGAATGTTCTTTGATCAATAATTGCATTGAACTGGTGTTGCCTTCCTTGGAACACTGAGAGTTCTAAGCCTGTGGTGGTTCATTCATTCCAGGGGAGAGGAAGAGGGCCCAGTGAAATGGCAGAAAACTCTCCAGGCTGGGAAGTGACCCTCTATCCCTATCCAGTACCCTGTGGAATTTGTTGCTTCCTTCCCTAAGCGTGGAATTCCTTTCCCCACTGTTAGTAGCCACCCCCAGTTCTCTTGGATGAAACAGGAAGGGGTGGTGGTGGTTCTTTTTAGGGAAAAGCCCTGTAACAATCATTGAATCGTGCTTTATTTTGCATTGTTGGATGTTCCCATTTGTTTTCTCTGCTTGACTGCCTTGACTGATTCATAGCAGCCTTTAAAAAAAGCAGTTCTGCCTCTTAGTTGGAGGAATAAATAGTCCATTTTATTCATCTCTGATCTGGAAGAAGAGGGAAAAATCTCACTAGGCTCTAAAAAGGATATTCTTTGATAATTCCTGCTGTCATAAAGGCGGTAAACACTGGTGCACCATCAGCTCAGCAGTGTTACATCCACCCCCACAAAAACAAATCAAAGAGTTGCCCAGGGCGACTTTTAGTGACGATTGGAAGGGAGGATGATGTGAAGTTCCCAAGGACAGCTGGGTTTGATGCTGTTCTCGTGTGACAGGGCTTTGGATGTCCCAGCAATGAGGAGAGGGAGAGGCAGAAGCTGCAGAGGTGCTGCAGCTGAGCAGAAATCAGCATCACGCTGCACGTGTGGTTTTGCATCAGACGACTCCTCCATGCATTCAAAAGAGGATGTTTGGCTGGAGGACGGGTTTATTTTTAGGGTTTGGTGGTTTCAGTTGCTTTTTTTGGTGGGTGGGAGCGTTGACAGCACGTTCCAGGGCCCAGAGCTGCTCCTGCTGCTGGGGCTGAGCACATCCCCTCAGCTGGGCCCTCTGTCGTGGCACTGGGGGAGCTTTGCTTGTGCCATCTGCATTAATCACCCCTTGGCATCCTCTTGGGCCTTTTTTTTTCAAATTTTGAGAAAAGCTGGGTGTTATGGATAGCTCAGGAGGAAGAGGGAGATGCAGGATGCTACAGGAGATTTTTCCAGGCTCTGCATGTTGAAACCCACATTCCTCTTCTCTGTGTTGTCACGCGGGTAAAGAGAGAAACAAGGATTGGAGAATCTGCTTGATTTAAGAATGTGATTTAATTCAGAATTGAGGATGTGCTGCATCTGTGTGGTGTTCACCTCATTTACCCATTGTCATGGCAACAGTTGGGAAGGCTGTCCCTGTCTCACTGATCCCAGCACTAAATCTGTTGGGTTTATTGCAGGTTGAGCAACAGCCCTTCCCTGTTCCTGCTGTAGCTCATAGATAAATAACAGGAAAAGACTGAAATTAATCTGACATTGGCCATGTTTTTGAAAAACTGCCGTTACTTGGGGAAAACAGACGAACGCTTCTTTCAAGTTCTAAAACTTCCTGTATCCTCAAATCAAAACCAAAACTGACTGGAAGGGCAAGTGAAACTCCACAGTGCTGTATTAAGAAAAGATGCATGTGAGGAGACTTCCTGAAAAATAGACTGAGATTCACTTTTATGACTAAAATCCTGCTGCTGGTGCTTTCTTGGTAATTTCTTTCAATTTTATTTCCTGTACTGCTGTTGTGTCTCTGGTGGATCTTGTGCTTATTCTTGTGTTTGGAATCAAGGGCTGGTGCTGGATTTTGTAGCCTCCTTGCCCAGTTCTCCTCCCTCATGCACAGCTCTCTGGAACAAGTTTTTGGCTATTATTGCAGATGCTGGTGAGCCTTGGAAGCCTGGTTAGTTTTTGTATTATTCCCATCAGTGCTTAAGCCGTGAGAATCTGAGTTCTGAATAAAACAGAGATTGATCTCCTCGGCAGGTCAGGCTTTTTCTGCAGCCAGATCATTCTGGGGGGGGAATGTGATGTGCGGTGTGGCATCACCTGAACTCCTGCTGCATTTCCAGGGACAATGTGATGTTGGGAGTGGCATCACCTGAATTCCTGTTGCATTTCCAGGGGAAATGTGATGCATGGAGTGGCATCACCTGAATTCCTGTTGTATTTCCAGAGGAAATGTGATGTGTGGAATGGCATCACCTGAATTCCTGTTGTATTTCCAGAGGAAATGTGATGTGTGGAATGGCATCACCTAAATTCCTGTTGTATTTCCAGGGCAAATGTGATGTTGGGAGTGGCATCACCTGAACTCCCGTTGTTCTTGCAGGTGTGCTGACCATGCTGCCCACGACGCCGCCAGTGCTGCCGGTGATCCCGCCTGTCTCCGAGACCCCTCTGGAGGAGGAGCTGTAGGGTTTGCTGTGCAGATCCATGGACCTGGAGCCCCATGCCAGCATGCAGGTCGGGATGCGGGTAGTCCGTGGAGTGGACTGGAAGTGGGGCAGCCAGGACAGCGGCGAGGGCAACGTGGGCACCGTGGTGGAGATCGGCCGGACGGGCAGCCCCACCACGCCGGACAAGACCGTGGTGGTGCAGTGGGATCAGGGCAACAGAACCAACTATCGCACGGGCTTCCAGGGGGCTTACGACCTGCTGCTCTATGACAACGCCCAGATAGGTGAGCAGAGCAGGGCACAGCCCCCTCCTGCCCCAGGTCACACCTGCCCCGTGTGGTACCCGCCTGCAGAGCCGTGCTGAGCCTTGTGCATGGCCAGGGCGTTCCTGTTTCCCTCTGTGCAAAGGCTCTGCTTTCCTACTTTTTCCATCTGTGAGCTGAACACTTCCACTGATTTTTGTCGTTCTGCAGAGAGGCCCTCCAGCCAGGAAATGGATATTTCAAATGACACATACCACTTCACATTGTGTCATTGCATCACCTACAACACACGATTTTCTTCTCCTTTTAAGCATGCATTCAAGTTTCATTCAAATCCCCTTCCCGGTTGTGTGCCCTAATTCTGTGAAGTGTGGATTAGAGGAGTAGGTTCATTCAGAACTGTTGTGCCAGGCTTTTCTAGCCCTTAAATAGTTTCTCTTTAGAAACAGAGCTGTTTCAATGCCCAGCACTAAGCGTGGCACTCTTCCATGAACAGCATTTGTGCTGTAATGAACAGAGATATTGACTTCAGACATGAATGGGATAAAAAATGGGGATGTAAGAAGCTGGAAAGAGGTAAACTCAGGATTTCTAGGTGCATTGTGTTGGTGTGTGAAGAACTCCTGCCTGCCCTTGGCTCAGTGAAAGGTCATTTTCTGGCAGGGTTTGGCATTCTGCAGTGCTGGAAGGGTGATTCTGAGGTGTGAAGGAGCTCTGGCTTGCTGCTGCAAATTAAAAGTAGTGTTTACATTTCTCTAGATCAGTCGATTTGGATCTTCCATCGCTCTCCTTAAAGCAGGGGTGATGCTGCTGTTCCAGATGCTGCAGCAGAGTTCTCAGGGATGTCAAAAGCCAAATAAGCACCTCAGAGAAACTTGAGCACAGCTTCCAGGTTTTCCCTGGAGTTTGTGTGGCTCTCAAAGATCTTTTTCTGGCAGGGTCTGGCATTCCGCAGTGCTGGAGAGGGTGGTTCTAAGAGCCCGATTTTCCCTGGAATTCATGTGGATCTCAGAGGTCTTTTTCTGGGACAGTTTGGCATTCTGGAATGCTGGAAGGCTGGTTCTAAGAGCCTGATTTTCCCTGGAATTCGTGTGGTTCTCAGAGGTCTTTTTCTGGCAGGGTTTGGTATTCTGGAGTGCTGGAATGGTGGTTCTAAGAGCCTGATTTTCCCTGGAATTTTTGTGGATCTCAGAGGTTTTTTTCTGGCAGGGTTTGGCATTCCGCAGTGCTGGAATGGTGGTTCTAGAGCCTAATTTTCCCTGGAATTCGTGCGGATCTCCCATTCCCTTTTGCTCCCGCAGGTGTCCGTCACCCCAACATCATCTGTGACTGCTGCAAGAAGCACGGGATCCGAGGCATGAGGTGGAAATGCAAAATGTGCTTTGACTACGACCTGTGCACGCAGTGCTACATGAACAACAAACACGACCTGTCCCACTCCTTCGAGCGCTACGAGACCGCCCATTCCCAGCCGTGAGTGCTCTTCCCCCTCAGCAGATTGATGGGGCTCAAATTCCTTCCTGGGGTTCTCCAAAACCTGCTGTGTGCACCCCAAGGGTCTGCAAAATAACCCAGTAGAACCTAACTTGTACATGTATCTGTGTGATTTATAAATCATGTAAGTGTATCCGGCAGTGCTCAAGTTTTCCTGATTAGGTTTTATGGTCAAAAAGGTTTGTTCTATAGAATAATTCCAATTTTTGGGGTTTAATTCCATCCTGAGGCTCTCCAAAACCTGCTGTGTGCACCCCAAGGGTCTGCAAAATAACCCAGTAGAACCTAACTTGTACATGTCTGGGTGATTTTATAAAGAATTTTATGTAAATGTCTATCAGGTGGTGCTCAAGTTTTGCTGATTGGGTTTTATGGCCAAAAAGGTGTGTTCTGTAGAATAATTCCAAATTTTTGGGGCTCAATTCCATCCCGGGGGTCTGCAAAACCTGCTATGTGCACCCCAGGGATCTGCAAAATAACCCAGTAGAACCTAACTTGTACATGTCTGGGTGATTTTATAAAGAATTTCATATAAGTGTATCAGGAGGTGCTCAAGTTTTGCTGATTGGGTTTTATGGCCAAAAAGGTGTGTTCTGTAGAATAATTCCAAATTTTTGGGGCTCAATTCCATCCCGGGGTTCTCCAAAACCTGTTGTGTGCACCCCAGGGGTCCTCAAAATAACCTAACTTGTGCATGTCTGGATAATTTATGAAGAATTTCATGTAAGTGTATCAGGCAGTGCTCAAGTTTTGCTGATTGGGTTTTATGGCCAAAAAGGTGTGTTCTGTAGAATAATTCCAATTTTTGGGGTTTAATTCCATCCTGAGGCTCTCCAAAACCTGCTGTGTGCACCCCAACGGTGTGCAAAATAATCTAACTTATACATGTCTGGATAATTTATAAAGAAATTAATGCAGATATATCAGGCAGCGCTCAGGTTTTATTGATTGGGTTTTAAAAGATTTGTTCTATAGAATAATGTCAGGCTTGGTTAGGTTTTATGAAGCTGCTTGGAAAAAGAAAAAAAAGCCAGCAAACAGAAATCTGCAGAGTGTTTTTATAAAGTGACAAAAAGAATGATTCTGCTCTGGTTTTTCTCTTCCTCAGCATCCCCCACCATTAAATAATTTCTCAGGCATGCTTTGCTATTTGCTGTTCTCAGGCCACTGGGAGGCTGACAGGGATCTTGCACTCCCAAATTGTTGATTTATTCTTGGGGTCTATTCACTGAAGAGCAGAACTTTCTCACTTACTCCTATTTTTTTTGGAGGTGACTGCTGCACTGATGCCTGTGGAACAGCATCTGTAATTTTATGCTCCTCCATGATTTGCCAAAACATGGGAAATCTGTTCTCCTGTCCTGAGGAAGAACTCAAAAATAGTCTCAGCAGTACTTTTATTTGCGTCTCCTAAAGTGGGCATGAAGATGAATCATGTAATCCTCTTGCCTTCAGGAGAAGGAATAAGAAATCAGCTTATCTCTGTCATTGATTTTCTTTTTTTTCTTTTTTTTTTATATTTTTACTTTTTTCCCCCCCCTGCCTTTGAAAATATCGCAGTGCCTTGCATCCATCTGTGGAATGAAAAGTGTAATTACTGTGCTCCAGGCAGCGGTGTGGGATTTGCAGCTGCTTTTCCTGCCATGTGGGAAGCTCTGCCTGGAGCTGCTTTTGCCAGAGCTGTGCCAGCCTTGGCTGAGCCAGAATTCCCAGTCCTGGCAGAGGAGGGATGTTGCTGGCCAGAGAATCTCCCCTCTGAGCTCTGAGATTTGTGTTTATCCCCCAGATTAGGGTGTTTCTGGAGCTTGTGTTGATATGAGAAACCAGCCAGATCCTACTGTGAAATGAGCTTCGCAATTTGGTGTATCTATAAAAACACACATCTCTATAAAAATAGACATGAGGGGGTTTTTTCTCTTTCTGTTAATAACAGAGTTGTCTCCAAGTAGTTACTCAGGGATGCCTGCTTGTGTCTTTTATCTGAGCTTTAAGGTACATCATTTTACTCACATTTAAGTTAAAAATAAAAAAGGCACTGCAGCAGAGCAGCCCCAGTTTTCTGCACTCTGCTGAGGATTTCCCAACCCTGCAGGTGGGAAATCCTTTGGGCAGCAGGGACCTGACCCTCCCCAGGAGCACCTGGGATGCTGTCCTGGATCAAAAAGCAGATTTCTAGGTAATTTCACCCCAGGACTCATCCTCTGCAGAACTTGTTCCTTTTTTTTTCGTGAGCAATCTGAGTGGTGGAAGATGTAAACAAAGAAATTTTCCTTTCCAAGGCTTGTCTGTGCCTGTGTCCAGGCTGCTGCTGGAGTTGGGCAGTGCAGTTCTTGCTGTCAGGGTGAAAAAGGGAGCTTGGAGGATGGCCAGGAACCCTGCCAGGGCCAGAGCTGTCCTGTGTGAATTGTTTGACTTTCCCAGAAACTGCAGCACCACTCTGGAATGTCATGGAAGCACTGGAAAGCTCTTAGGAGGTAGAGCAGGATGTGATGTCTGATGGTGCTTTGGTGGCTTTTTGGCTGGGTTTTTTTTCCTAAATTCTTTCACCTTTTTCAGTTTATTTTTTTCTGTGAGTGTGGCTGGATGAGTGGTTAGAGATAATGTGATATAAATTAATTTTATTTGACAAAAAACCCTCTAGACACAGGCCTAATACCAAATCTTTATAAAATCAGCACTATTCTGATTTACATTGCTTTGTGTTAGCAGGAATAAGGATCCTCAGAATAAACAAGCAGCTGATAAAAACAGGAATTTTAAAAAAGAAAACAAAAAGAGGCACAGCATGAGCCTGTCAGGTGTGGCAGTGATTTCTGGGAGCCTCCACAAGGGGCAAGGATAAACCTGCAGTTTAGCTGGATAATGGAACACCTTTCCTGCTGTTCCTGCCTGGCAGGTATTGATTCCAGCTGAGTTTTGGGATGGAGAAATTTTCCAGGAAGAAGCTCCCTGTTGTGGAAAGCTGCAGTTTTAAAGCTGAATGAAAGGTTCATGTTGTGGTTCTTGGAAGTCACTCAGCTTTTGGAGCGAACAGGCTGTCAGGAATGGGTTTGGTTTCAGGAATGGACCCAGGGTGGCACAATAACTGCAATAAATGTGTGTTTTCTGCACCTTTCACACAAGGAGCTGGCAAATTAAATCCCTCTTACTCAGAAATGCCTTGCAGTGCAGGGGCAGGGAGCAGTGGGACCATCTTTGCTTTAAAGCAAATGTGATTTATTGGTCGGGGGTTCAGGAGAATGCTCTGCATTAAGGATGGAATGTCCTGGGTTGGAACAAAGGGCATGGATCACCTTTGAACAATGCCATGGAGAGGATTTCTGTGGGATAAGGGAGGTCTGGGCTGTGGAGACACTTTGCCTTAGGCACTGCAGCATCCTTTTCAAGAACAGAAATTGCCTGCTTATGACTCACTGGAACTATTGCTTAGATCACTCATCTCTATTTTTCTTTCTCCTTCTTCTTTTTTTTTTTTTTCTAAATAAAGTAGAATATAAAACCTTTGGCAGTTCCCTAAGCACAAAAAATGAAAATCAGAATATGTAAAAAGTCGTGGTAAATGCTGTGTGGATTTGGGTTTTGTAGTTGAGTCTCCTTTGGAGACCAGGATTCTCCTTTCTGTGGCAGGGAATGGGGATCCTTTGGTTCTTCACAAATTCCTGCTGCTGCTGCCCGAGCCACCCCTGGCCGCCTGAACCAGGCAAGGCCAACACAGCCCTGTTGGTAGCAGGTCACTAATCCCAGGATTCAGGAGGATTTAACCCCAGACTGGCACTGCAGAGGGTTCCCAATCAGTTTTCTAAAGAGGCTTTGGAGACACCTTTACCTGAAGGCTATTTCAGCTCTTTAAATGACCTGAGTTTGAACTTTAGGTGACAGCAAGTGCTTTTTTTTTTTTTTAATTTTGTTATTTGAGGTAATCTCTTCCTGACCTCCTAATTCGCTGGTTTTTATTGGTCTTGTTTGGTTTGAATTTTATGGCTGCTGTGGGAGAGGCTCTCATCCCTGGCTTAAAAGGATGGAACAGCCCAGTTTTACTGAAGAGCTCTTTTCAGAGTTGTTGTATCCATTTGCTGAATATGTGCTTAGTAATTGGAAGATAAATCATTGTCTGTGAGCAGGGCAGCAAAGCAAAGCTCATCAAGTTTATATTAGGGCTGGAAAAGTCAGGCACACTCTGGTGAGTTCTGCAAATAATCAAACCTGAGATAATCTCATACAAAAGATAAATGTTGTTTTACTCCCATGCAGCACCAACATTTTGCTTGGATCACCTGCTCAGGGCTGGGGCAGAGCTGAATTTCAGATGTGGTGCATTTTACCCAGGCTATTTTCTAGCCTTCTCCCACCAATAAATCACAACCTCAGTAGTTTTTCACAAGCTCTGGTTTGTTTTTTTCCTGGCAAACAATGGAGCTGGAGGAGCCAGTGAGCTGCACAGGGAAATGTTTTGTGTAATCAAGCACAAGAAATACAAATATTTTCTCCCATTGTGTTTTATCCTGTAGTCAAAACAGAAATTGCAGTTATTTTCATCTGTAATTCTTAAACCAGCTCTGTCTGGTGGAGTTACCAGCTGGATTTGGAAACCAGATCCAGGAACAAGTGCGTGCTCTGATTTAGGTCTGTGCAGTGCAGACCCATTCAAGGCAGCTTCAATAATCCAGCCTCCCATCTGTGGCTGCCTCTGCTGAGAGCTGAACTAATCCGGCAGCTGAGTGACAACTGCTGGGTGTTTGATTACTGGGCAGGAGAGGGATGCAGGTTTATTTACATAGTAACCTCCTCAACTGGTGTTATTTATACAGGGGCAGTTTAAGCCAAGAAATTTGGGTGAGGGATATTTGGAATCAGATGAATTTATTAATATGAATTTGTTATTTTTTTATCTGTTAATGAATTAGTATGATTTTGCTTTAGAAAAAAAAACTAGCATGATTTGCCAGATAAATTGCCCGTGCCTCCTTAAAAAAAACCCCAAACATGAGTACCAAGGTGTGTTGTTATACTGGGGCTTCGCTTGTGTAATTTGGAATATTCTGTTTGATTTCTACAACAGGGATTGTGCTTCAATGACGTGTTTTATCTTTATCTTTTCTGGAGTTACATGATCAAAACTGCAAGCAAGAGAAACCTTCACTACCAGCTTTAGCCTGGGTTTTGAACTAATAATGATGTTTGGAGGGTGATAACAAGACATTTTCACTCCCTGTGCTCAGTGGTGTTTCTGCATCTTCTCAGTGCAATATTTTGCCTTCAAATGCTCTGGATGAACATCTCTGAGAGCACAGCTGGGAAAAACTGTCTGCAGGAACCTTTTTAGTTCCCATGTAGTGTCCTTGGTCTGAAAGCTTCCCTGCTGTGGCTTTCCAGAAGAGGATTTGATCCGAGTTACTTTGGGGGTTACCAAAAACCCCTCAGCTTTTACTTACAAAGATGTGTTACAAAGATACAGCTGGTTTTGTCAAGAACTGGGCCTTGTCAAGGAAGGAGAGGATTGAAAAGGAAAAAAAATCTGGGTAAAGACAGTTCCTGAAATAGGATTCTGTGATCCTGATCCCTCTCCAGCCTCCTTGTCTTGAGCAACCAGCAGCCATCTGTCAGAACTGCCTTCCTTTATCCTTTACTGGAAGAGCTTCAGGAAAAGCTTTGCTGGGGGGATTAGAAAAACCTGGAATTTCTTGCATTGAGGTCACTTTTGCCTGTAGTTCCTGCAGGATCTTGGTGTAGGCTTTTCTGGAGGTGGATCTTTGTGTGTCCTGGCAGGGATGTGGGTTTGTGTCTCCCACGAGTTGAAAATCTGGTTTAGATCTGTGCCTTTCTGAAGGGATTCATATGATATTTATGGCCTTACAGGGTGACCATCCCTTCTGCTTCCCAGTCCCCTTCACTGTGTTTATTTTTTAGATAAGAACTTTCTGCAGCAGAAAAATCACAGAAGGCATCAACCGTGCCTGGTGTGAAAGAGCTCTGTCTTGCTGCTGGAATTTCAAAGTAGCATTTGTTTAAATTTCTCCAGATCAGTCAATTTGGATCTCCCATCCCTCTCTTTAAAGCAGGGGCAATGCTGCTGTTCCAGATGCTGCAGCAGAGTTCTCAGGGATGTCAAAAGCCAAATAAGCACCTCAGAGAAACTTGAGCACAGGCAGAACATCCGCAGGGAGTGGTTCCCAGCATGCTGGAGAGAGCCAGAACTTCATTCTGTACAGTACATGCTCCCAAGTGCTTTCTGGGCCCTGCAGTAATTTAATACCCTTGGAATTTGTAGGGCAGAAATGGCTGCAGACTTGTGCTGTCATAATTAACGTTGTTATTAAAGGCTGTATCAAAGTGATTAAATTTATCCCGGGGGTATTTTTGCATCATGCTGGATGACTTTGATTGTTATCTGGTATTTGGAGCAAAACATTGAATTAGATTAAAACCTTGGTAAGAATCATTGGCTGAGGACATCTGGTGCCTGCGTCACTCTTTGGTGGTGCTGGTCAGCAATGGGCAGGATTTTGGTGAGGCTGGGAAAGGAGAGCAGTTCTGGTGGGTGTCCCTGAGCATTTCAGCAGGACTGGAGATGGAGTTCCTTACATTTTCCTTCTTTTAAGGAAGCTCAGCTTTCTAAATTGATCAGCTTTGGTTTTTTTTTTTTTTGTTTTGGTCTCCATCCACAAATTTCAGAGGAAGTGGCAGGTTAATGTAAGAGTGTTGAGCTGGGGAATGACTGCTGTTACATGATAATCCAAAAAGGGAACTTCTGCTAAGTATAGATTGAGTGGTGGATATTTTGCTATTTAAACATCTTAAGCTCAGCTCGGTGCTTTATTTTACTGTCGCTAAGAATCCTTGCATTGAATCCCATCTCTTGTGAGAGAAGGGTTTGGAAGAGAGAATTATATTTTTATCACTTTGTCTCAGGGCTTGGCTCAGACATCTTTGATAAATTATTAGAAAAACATTGAACAAAACGCAGAGAAAACATCTAAGCTGTTTCAGAGGCTGTACCCAATTTTTGAAGCCAGTCTGTAGTGCCTGGCACAGTGCAATAAAATGAATGCTGAGCAGTGCTCAGCTCTTTATAGCTGAGCTTTTCCCTCCACTGTCATTATCTTCTTTCAAAACAACATCCAGCCTTGATGGTGCTTAAACCAGACAAAATCTCAACCCTCCAAATACAAGGCCTTCATCTTCCTCCTGTTGAGCTCCAGCCTGGGTAATTAATGAACATTCAGTGATTTATAACAGCAAGGCATAAATAATCTCTCCCTCTTTTGAAACACACGAGGTTGTAAGCCACGGGTGGGAGATCTGGTAACAGGTTAAGAAAAGTAAAAGACTTAAGCATTTGCTGGATAAGTAAACAGTAAGTTCAAGCATAATCTTTTTATCCTCCTGAGTCCCCTCCTTCCCTCTGGAGGTATTAGATGGAAAAATAAATGCAGTGCTCTGAGGTCAGCCCTACCCCCAGGAAGCTTCCCCTCCCCTTGCCCTGGGCAGCAGCTGCTGAACTTGGGTTGCTCTGTCTGGGCTGGGAGCTGCCAAGAGCCTGTCTGGCTCCGGGGGCATGGATCGGGGCACTTCTGCAGTCACCTAGAGCAGGGGATTGCGCCCTGGCTGAGCAGCCAGGCAGGTCCCCGTGCATTTTGGTGGCTTGGTAACTCATGAGAAGGCGTTGTGGCAGCCCGGGGACAGCGCACACAGAGAGGCTGCTGTGACATTATGGGAATTGGGAGCTGCTTTAACAGGACGTCAGACCCCCTGTTCACTATCACGTAGGTACCTTTTCCCTTTTCCCTGCAGCTGGAGGAGGGCTGTGCTGGGCGTCTGGGGTGCAGGGCAGGTGGGAATGCCTGTGAGAGCCTGGGAATGCTCCAGCCACAGCGCTGCTGGTGTGAGCTGCTCTGATTTTCTGCTTACAGAACGTGCTGAGCTCCCTTAATGCCTCCGTGCAGGGCCACCCCAGCAATGTCCATTACCCTAAAGAGAAGGATGGTCCTGATGTGACAGCCCTCAGCTGGAACAGAGCATTCTCAGTGTCTATAACAGCAACAAATTCATTTGTTTCCTCTGATTTTCTTTTTCCAGGGTCCTAGTGAGCCCTCGACAGAATCTGACTCGCATCACCTTAAAAGGGACTTTCCAGGGGGCTAAAGTGGTCCGTGGGCCTGACTGGGAGTGGGGCAACCAGGATGGTAAGCTGCTTTTGGAATCTCCTGTAGAACACCATTTGAGGTTTTATGTCTATATATAGATAGATAGATAGATATGTATGTATAAAGGGATGACCTGTAGAACACCACTTGATTTTTTTTTTATATATATANGAGGGATTTTTTGTACTTATTTATTTATTTATTTATTTAGGGATATCCTGTAGAACACCATTTGAGGTTTTATGTCTATATATAGATAGATAGATAGATATGTATGTATAAAGGGATGACCTGTAGAACACCACTTGATTTTTTTTTTATATATATATGTATAGGGATGTCCTGTAGAACACCACTTGATTTT
>WBMY01015187.1:0-48062 GCA_013397315.1 Donacobius atricapilla
TATATATGAAATACCTGTATTTGCAATGAAGTTCTAAAATGAAGAAATTACAAGGGAAAAAAGTCGCCCAAACAACCTTAATTCCAGCCTACTAAGTTCCTTTTTTTCTGTTGGATTCAGCACCTACTGAATAAAAGGCATCATTTTGAAGAAGCTATTTGCATTTGCACTAAGATACCATTCAAAGTATTCAAATCGGATGTCTGAAATGCATTTGACAAGGAATTCAAACAATCCACTGTAAAAGCCTAAAAAAATAGTAAGTTCAACCCTGATTTCATAATGCAAATAAGAATGTTAGAAAATACGTAAAGAAGTCTATAAAGGCATAACCACATGGAGCTCTTCCTTTTATACTGTGAGCTCTCCGTAGTTTTATCAGGCTTTGAGGAAGCCTGTATTTCCTCATTAGCAAGGTACATCATTGAGAACTGAAACCACAAATGATGGCACTGTATCTTGGACACCTTTGGGAATATCTACTTAAAGGGCACTTCAGATCTTTGGCAATGCTGTCCCCCACTTGAGCAAAGAAGGCAAGTCATCTAAGATCAGTGCAACTGCACCTATGAGAATCAATCACATGTCAATGTTCTCTAATGAAGCCATTTCTTTGTTCTAGCCTTCCCCATAAATGACAGGAAAATCCACCATTCTAGAGACAAATGCTATCCATCAGTCAGGAAAACACTAATGGACCTATGAAGTGCTACTTCATAGTATATTTTCTTCCACTTTCAAGACATGTCCTACAAAAGTTGTCATTATCTCCATATCCACGGCAGGATACCTACTCATCCTCTCCCTCTGCCAGAATTTATGAATAATATCCTGGGTGTACAGCCAGCTTTTACTGCAGCCAGCAACTTCTAGGACAGTGATGCTGCACCAGTGAAAAAGAGGCAGCAAATATCTCCACCACCTCTGGCATCAGCTGCATTCTGCTTTACTCATAACAATGATGCCAAAAAAATGCATGGCATTTCTTCACTAAGACACATTTCTATTTCAGTTATTTAGCAAACAGAATAACAAATAACAGACGACAAAGAATGCCCAGTAAAGTAAAAACAACTCTGCTTCCCTACTAGAGAAAAACATGACATAGTAATGCATAGGCTCAACGTTTTTCCTTCTGAAAATACAACTTTTATCAGATTGAAAAAAGGGTAGCTCTAATGTTGATTCCTAGAAAAGTCACCATTACTGATCCCATAGTATGCAACAACAGCATCAAAACATTGATCAACACCGAGTCCAGATGTACAGTTGCTGACTCAAAATATGTAGAAAGTGCATCTGTCTCAGGTAGAAAGAGACAAAAACATACAGACCTTGCAAAAAATGTATTTGGAAGAGATTATGAAGCAACTCTGCAATCTCACACACTTGTAGTAAGCACCACTTTTGAGCACTGCCAGCATGCGGTCCATTTCCATCTGTCTCCCATTCATCAAGAACCAACATTAAAAATGTCCACCTCAAAGCCACAGTTAAATTAAGATTACACTAGAGATGTAGGAAATTTCAACGTGATCATACATATACTTTTGTATCCGCTTTTCTTTTAATCGCTGGATGTAACACATCAAAATTTTCTCCCTTACTACTGTGTATAATACGGGGGCACGTTGAGGGGCTAATATAGTGAAGAATTAAATACGGGATTTAGAGGAAAGGGGGGAAAAACGGAATGAGTAAAAACAGGCTGAGAGCAGCAAAACGTAGAGCCTGAGAGATGTCACCACAAGAGGGGGCCCCGATCTCACAGACTTGGCCAACACCCTGCAAGGGAATGTTTCTTCTTTCGCTTCTTTCAGAATCCATCCCCAGCGGATGAAGGGGCAGAAACAGGAAGGTTCGCTTTAAAACCACCCCTGGCTACACCGGTGAACCTGTCGTCTGCCACAGTTTTCAAAAGATTACAAATGTGGCTGCTCAGTTGCAACAATTACTGCAGGAAGCAAACATATAGACTGATTTCCAACTGGGTTAAGCCCTTTAAAAGAAAGTCTATTCTGAAATAGTCACATTGAAGTACTCTTCCCCAACCTTCATTCAGATGATGCTAGAATATAAAGCATGCTTGACTCCTCTGTAGTACAGCAATACAACATTTGGCCAAAATGATGATACATTTGACAGAGACCTTGCCCGCATTCCACCCCAGCAATCCTTATTTACTCTATTCCATCCATCACTCCACAATGGAATACACAGCTTACTTTTCCACAGTGACCTGCATGTAATAAAGTACGGCCAAAGGTGAGAAACGTGGGTCCTACTTTTTTTCCCAGCTAGTGCACTAACTGGCCTGGAGCAATCCAGTAGCATAAACTGGCTCTCCCAGAGATCCCAAAATTTTGTGCAAATATCACTTTAGGGTTGTTTCCTCTGTTTGAAATAGGAGGAGAAGGAGGGAGCAAAAGGCTAGCACATTCTCATTATTATGTCCATGGCACACTCCAGTTCCAAGGACACGAAAGGAAATTTCGCTGCAAGAAACACGTTCAAAAGAGCATCATAAGTCTGAAGGAATAAAGAAGTGAAGGTTACAATAGTAGTCTGCTTCATTATTGTACCTACTATTAGGTGACAACATAAAAAATTTAAATTTCTCCTTTATCATCTATTTCTTCCTCTTTAGGACAGCAATGGTTTGGGGTTACGATTATCAGAAAAAAAAAAAACCAAAACAAAATAAAACAAAAAAACCCAACCTGTTGGGAGATGAATCTGGTGTGAAAATGCATAACGTTCCCTAAAAACATACAGTAAAACAACAGGATTATTCCTGCAGCCCTCCATGTGGATGCAAACAGATGTGGACTGTGGTGGATTGACCCTAGCTGGCCACCAGGTGCCCACCCAGTGGCTCTACCCGTCCCGTCCTCAGCAGGACAGAGGGAGACAACACAAAGCAAAAGCTCATAGATGAAGACAAGAACAGGAGAGATCACTCACCAATCACTGGTGATTGGCAAAAAAAACAGACTCAACTTGAGGAATTTGATTTACTGCCAATTAATAAGAGAGTAGTGTAATGAGAAACAATAACAACTGTAATCACCTTTCCCTTATACCCCTTTTCCAGACTAAACCTCTCTAATGATTCTCCTATTTCTCCCCTAGCCTCCATGTCCCTCGGTGCAGGGGAACAGGGAATGGGAGCTGTGGTCAGTCCATCAATACTTTGTTTCTACCACTCCTTCCTCCTCTCACTGTTCCCCTACTCCAGGACAGGTTCATCCCATGTGTTACAGTCTTTCATTAACTTCTCCAACACAGGTCCTTCCCACAGGCTGTACTACTTCAACAACTGCTCCTGTGTGGGTCCTCTTGCCACGTGAACCCCAATAGGCACCCAAACACTTGTACCATGAGATGGAAAAAGTATCTGGCAGCAAACACGTTCCATCAAAACAACAACTTTTAATAATATGTGGTATGAAAACCAGTTCATGGCCCATGAAGAATTCCTCCTTCTCCCACTCCTTCCACACAAAAGGGAGGACACAACTCAATAATTTTGACTCCTCAATAAGCAACCAGCTCTAAGAAGGATCAATGGATTGTATCATGCCAGTATTGTATGCATCAGCCTGAGCAGGACAAATATTTCAGGTATTTTCTCAGACACAGCAGCAGTAAGAAGAAACCTTCATCCAGCTCTATGAACTTTAAAAACTGCCATCTATCCCCCATTTGTAGCCTTTATAGCAGGTTGACTCAGAGCACTGGAGAAAATAACTGAAGTGTTTACATCGTACACTGTCCAGCTGAATCTCTTTACGGTATGGAACCACATTTCTATCGTCTGCTTGAATTGCTCCTATTGACACATGAAAGAAAATTTCACAGGGAATACCCACAAATGAGGGCAGGGCTTTCCCTGCCTTCTCTGTGGAAAGAAAAAGTATATATTGATACTGAAAAGTCCTCAAGATTAGCTTCAGCCACCACAGATGCACTTTAATTATTAGCATGGAATTATGAGATATCAGGTAAAACTGTGGGCTATAAGGAGAATTCCAGGTATATAAGAGATGTCTAACAGAACTAAGACCTGGATTACAAAATTCTTTCCTGAAAGAAGGACAGTGACCACTACTTTCTTCAAAGGCAAAAGAAAAGTTGAAGAATAAGTATATTTCATATGCATGTATATAAATGTGCAGGCACAAAAGCGTATTTCATTCAAACAACTTGAACCTATTGGAGAACCAGGGAAGATGTGAAATAAAACCAGAAATTACATTCTATCCCAAAGAAGGTGGTCAATCCCTGCACAGACACTCTCTTCCAATATCTTCTAGTACAAACCTCTTGTTTCAGCCACGGAGATCTTCTTTCTTAAAGCTGTCTACTTTGGAAGTCAACATGATGTTCTCAAAACCAGCGGGATGTAACCTAATGGCCTAGAACCTTTTCCAGCCCACGGACAGCACTACTAAGAAGAAACAAGCTGAATGCAATGTCCGGGTTTGGTTTTCACTCCATTCTCTCTTTTAATAGCTATTATTTTTTTTTTTTTCCTCTCAAGCTGTGAAGAGAAGACACTGTTTATGATACTCATTATCTGTCTCAGTGACCTGCTCAAAGAGGAGTTGCCTCACACTTGCCATCTGGCATAAGTAGCACATAAACCAATTTCTGTGAAGTAGCTCACTTGCCTGCACTTTGAGGACGATTATTTTTCACACCTGACAGACTTAAATACTACACTTGCATATTTTAAATTCATTTTACACATGAACAGTCTCGCTTTTCTGAAAGAAAAAATTGCTACAATCATGGAAATGAATGAGAGTTATTTGATCTTTGGGTATATCAAAGGCATGAGGGCAAAGACATGAGAAAGCTACCTGACAGTAATTTACAGTGGTGTGGAAAGCAGAGCATTAGTCATCTAATCACTTCCCTTTCTGTCTGCCCATCTCCCACAGATGTCAGGATTAATCTCCCTTATCTACATTATTCATGCCCTTCTCCAGCAATGGTTCTTGAAGTCAGCACAACATAATTGTACCAGTTTATCAACACAAATCTGGTTTGTACCATGAAAGCTGACTTGCTCTATTGAGCACAATCTTAAACAATGAAGTAATTATATGGCTGTTACACAGGAGGTACAACATCTGAAAGAATGGCTAAGAAATATTTCAGACTTCTAAATGGAACAGCAAACCATGAAAACATTATCAAAAAGTAAGATACCAAGAAAGAAAAATCCTGGAATAAACAAATTCAGTTGTAATAAATAATCAAAATCAGATGGCTCTTCCTAGACTGAGGAAAAAAAAAAGGAAAAAATAAAAATACTTCCTTGAACTGAAGCAAAATAAGCACAGCACATATTTTATCCATCCTTAAAAAAACCCAAACAAACTGAAAAACCATGTAGTTGGAACCAACAGAAGTACAGACCTGTAATTTTTGTACTAAGATTTCTATCCTATATGTAACTGTTCCCATGGCTCTTTTTCAAGCTTAAGACATTGTTTCTCAACCTTCTAATTTTTCTTTCCTTCATAATCAAAGAACTTTGCCTTCTCTGGGGAAAACAAAACCAAAACAGATATCCAGTATGCTGCTTGTTGGTCAGGGAGGGGATGGATGGGTAACATGTGCAACTTCTTTTTTTAACTCGTTTTAACAAGTCGTAGTTTACAACAGGATTTTAATCTAGCATCTTTACAAGATCAGATACATCAGATACACAGACTCCAAAAAGACTTGGGAGGGGGAAGTAAAATTCACACACACAACCTCTACTTATAAACAACCCAGTGTCTGTGACTGGGCAGGCAGAAACCACCATAATTTGGCGCCAGGTTTGCCATAATTCTTGCTGTAGGACACAAGTGGGAATAAGCCAGCAGGCACCAATGGCACTTGTGGGCAGCCTGAAATCACAGGCATCACTGCTGTAGCTGTGTAACAACTGCATGGCAATGTGTATTTTGAAGAGATAAAAGAAAGTCTCCTTCAGGCCTAATTTCTTCCATTTGGGTTTTTTTGGGGGGGGTACACTTCACAGACAGTCTTCTGAAATGCACAAAATAATTTAACGCTCATCACTATAGCCTACTAAGCCTGGCCTACTATTTCTGCTTCTGGTGTAGATTCACTTCTACTTCCTTATTCATGTTCCTTTCAAACTACCTTTCATGAGGTCAAAGTTCCACCTGACAGGCTAAGTATTATCATGGTATTTTTCTGCAAAAATGATTTTGGGCTGAGTACCCTTTCTGAAGGAATTCTGTTGTGCTTTTGCTTTTATTCATATCTAACCTTGCACATTCCTCTTAGTTTGATGGCTCATGCTCCCACTGTGGTAACACTGGGTTATCACAGACACAGAACAGGTTGCATAGAAAGCAGGGAAGGGACAGGAAAGTGTTAATTCACAATGCCATCCCTATCAATAATTAAAACAAAATGTAATGAACTACAGACTCAGAGGTCTTATCCTGAAGAAGCTACAACCTCTTGTTTATTTATGCCCAAATGAGACCCCTGTAGGTTGGTAATGGGGAGTCCTGTGAAGAGCTGATGGACAGCATTATTTCCCTTCAGTCATCGTAGCCTGATGGGTACACAACGTCTAAGCAAGATTTAATAGATCATAGATTTAAGAAGTCCAGTAACTGTTGTAACACTGTTGCTATATATAAAAAAGAACCAAAAAACCAAAACCCCAACTTTTTACTCAATCTGCTTTCTTCCTGGTAATAAAATATAATAATGCTTTAAAGAAACAGTTGGGATTAAATTGTCCTTGTCAGAAGACAAATGTCTTCACTGTACAAGCTGTGAATCTGCTCAAATCAGTTACAAATATTGTTTTTAACATATACCGCTGCAAATCCAGGTCAGGTTTTGTGAAAAACAGAATAAGGCTAAAGGCTTCAGGCCTAGAATTTGGGGAATACACCTTAAACTGTGGCAGCAGAATTTTTGGGGGGGAGGTTAAGAACTTTTTGTCCTGATTTGTTTATCCAGCAAATACATTTTTAAATCTTTACTACAAGATGAACTGCTAACTTTTAAGTTTTCCACCAGAGGAGGTGCTGAATCTGGTTTTTCAGAATGCTGAACCTGCTAACCTTATCCTACCACTACTATTTCTCAATGGCTAAACTTCTACTGATACCATAATTCCAAAAGTGCAATTTTGACTTAATTCAATTTTTAAATCACTAATGCACTGCAAAACTCACTGATTCAATAACATACTTTTAACTATACCCTCTATTCTGGCTCCATAACTGATATTTCAAATATACCCCCAACAAGTTCACTAATATATAAGTAAAGAGATCATTTTGGTGATTTAGACAAATTTTGTGACTTTTCAGACAACACTAGAAGTTATCCTGTCAGGACTGAGTCCTACCAAATCCATTCTCAGGACTCAATATCTCAATGTCAAGCAGTTCAGATATGCTTAGGAGAAGAGATTTAGCTACTGAGAAAACTGTGGATTTAACTGAAAAATTGCCTGGCATTCTCACATTACAATTTCTTTTCTGCATTTAAAAAACAAGTCTTGCATTTTTATCTAATTCACTCCAAGTTCAGCTTTTTACCCAGAGGGAAAGGAAAAAAAAAAAAAAAAAGGAGAGGCTAGACTAGAGGGTCTATAATTTTTATTCAGACTTATTCCAAAACTGGGTAATCCTTGTGACTGACACATACTCTCCCCAGCTCATATCTCCTCTCCCTCTGCATCATCAAAACATTTAGATAGGAAATTCATTATTTTGGGAAGAACTTCTAAAGAGACTCACCAGCAAATGTACAATTATAAAAGCATTTTCCTTCAGAAAAAAGGCTCTGATTATACAGAAATTATGAATCATTTCAACCAGCATTTTTTTCTCCACAGAGATGACAATATCACATACCCCCATGTGTTTCCTATGCTTACTTAATGAAAATCTCATCTCTGAAGTTTGTTTATTCCAGATTAACAGATAGCAGAAAATCAACTCTAACACAAAAAGCTGCTAATGTGGCTTGTGCTGAGCTCTCTGCCAGCACACCTGCAGATATACTGAAGGTGTTATTCAAGACTATTATTCCAGAGTTATATGCTCTGTGCAAGATAAGAAACAGCTGTTGTGCTATGAATTGTCAGTTGCTCTGTTTTCTGTACACAACAGGATTTGATTTCACAGAAAGCTAATTTTAACCCTTGACTGAGGACAGAAATATCTATTTTATACCATGCTCTTGTAACAACTGGAAAAGGTTAAAAGGTTCTAACACTTGGTTAAAAGGTTAATTTATGCTTTCAAATAAAGCACCTCAAGATTTTAAAATGCCAGGAAGCTTAAGATATATTCTGTGGAGGTCTGCTATATCATCTGAAATCTTCCGGAAGTATTTGTGAATAACAAATTCTCCTACAGCTTTTTCCAATGCCTGACATGCAGGAAGCTTTTTTCTTGATTCTACAGCTCACTTGCTACACAACCACCCACATGGATACGTAACACTAAGGACAAAGACTGTCCTTTTAACAATTCCTCCGCCCACTTTTTCCAGTGATATTCATGAGAACATTATTTTCTCCCAGTCATTCTTCTAAAAGACTAATAAGCAAGCTGACTTCTTCTAGTTTCCTCTTGTTGCAGTTTTCCTGACCATCCAAGTCCTTTTCTGCACCTGTTCCAGTCTCAAGTCATCTTCCTTGATCATCAATGGGACAGAAATCACCACAGAAGTTTTATATTACACCATTGCTATGCCTATAATCATTAAGAATTTCTAATCTGCATTGAAACACATCTTCTGATAAAGGCTCAAGACAAATTCAGATGGTTACAATTTGTCACACTGGTGGCTTGTAACATCTTTACAAGTATCATATCTAGACTTTCTTCCTTTACTAATTATCACTGATGAAACCACAACTTAGAGCAGCCGCTTCACTTTGTGACCCTTTTTCTTCTGGAGCATTCTTCACAGAGCAATGGATGTTCCACGGCTAAATGTATCTTGAGTGTTGTCATAAATCAGTGTTCTCACCATAAGGAAGTAAAAGTGTTTAAGAAACAAAGCGCTAGGTGGAGAAAATATCCAACAAACCAAACCCTGACACTAGAAAATACTTTGTTTCTATAAAAAAGTTTCAGAAACAGAAAGTTTTCACAGAACTAAGTTAACTACTTCAGCTGAAATTAGAGAAAACAGAAACAACCAATACCATAAAAATAAAGAAGAGAAAAAATACCGTCAGCATTTTTGCTCACGAGTAGGCTGTAAACCACAGCATTTTCTACAAGTTTGTAACAACAAAGTGTTAGGCAAGTATCTGCAAGCATATCTGGCATTACAAATTAGTTGTAATTCCAAAGATAAAAGCTATGAACCTTTAGTAAACTATGCCAATAGAGAAATCAGAGGTTTATCAGTAGATTTTTTGAAAACGTGTTTTGCCATTTGTTACTAAGTTTCTCTAGTTCTACTTTTCTCAAATATCTGAAGACAATCTTGCCCACATGCTTCCTCCCCACCAACAGATCAGCCATATCTTTAATCATGAAACAAAAAACATGTTCTTGACATTTTCCACTAGAAAAGCCCATTTCAGAGGTTAAATAAACCTCTAAAAAAGAAGAAAAATTTATTTAGGCTTACTTTAAGGTTTGTTTTAGACATTAATAATGGTCTACAGCAATGTTTATTAAAACAGATCTCTTTCACAACATAAAAAATGCTTGAACCAAGTATGAACAGATGAAAATTACTTTAATAAAGTATGCATGTGTTACTAAGAAATACTTCTTTTATATAAAGCATATATAATTTACAAATACACTTTATAAATTAATAAAGTATACTACACTCATAGGTCAGTCTGCTGATGTGAAATTACATCAGTAACTCCCCAACAACAACTGAGAGGTAAGCACTACCATTTCCATTTCGTGTTACATCTTTTCCAACGTCACAGAATCCATGCAGACAACCTCAGCAACTCCCACCAGGGAAGACTCATTTGTTATCCCACAACTCATCTTCTGTTGAAAAACAAGAAAAAATGCTTCAAGGAGGCAAGGTAACTTACAAGTCTGGACATTATAGCCAAATTCTAAGAACATTACTTATTAACTATATACACACTGGATTTATATGCAAATATTTTTCAAAGAGGAAAACAAATACTAGCATGCACAGAGGAAGGAGGGAACTCAGCCTTTCCTTCGGGCATGATGAGCAAAGCATCATTAGGCGACTGTGGCACAAAACTGGGCAGTGTGTGCACACCAGCAGCTCCCTGAACAAACACAGCCACTGCGGAAGAAGACGTTGGCGTGAGCAGGAGAAGGCCGCACAGACCTGGACCAGCATCCCCTTCATCAGGCAACACTGCAACAAAAAACACAGCCTAGTCCTGCTGGAGTCCTGTTTGCATGCACTGGAGACGGAGTAGGAAGAGGGAATAACAGCACCCAACATGGAAAACCCTTATTTGCTTAGCTCCAGTGAACAAGTGATCTTCAGCATCATGTAGGACACCACACTTCAGAACATTTCAGGGCCGTGAATCAAAGAACGACTCAATCAGAGTTGTTAACAGTTCCGTGAGGTCATTGCCCTTGACAGAAAGGAAGGGAAGGCAGAGCCAGAGTTCTGCTGCCTTTCTTTCAGCAGGTGAATGGCCAACGTAGACTGTACTCAGCAACTCACTTGCCTCTGTTTTTCCAAGCATATAAAAGCAGAGATGATTTTTTCCCAATTTTTCAAATGTAAAAGTTAAAAGATAATAACAGAGAAGGAGCATTTCCTCCTCTAACTGCAGTTCTAGTTCAGATGAGCAATGCATACAGGTTACTTGCTTCTGCTACAGCAGGTTAAGAGTTTATCCTCCTGTATTATTTCATGCTACTGATAGTGAAGAGGAAAAATAAAAATTAGTCACTGCCATCCATTTATCAGCTCTTAAATGCTTAAAGACAATGTCAAAGCTGAAAGCAGAGCTTTTCTTCTAGGATAATTAATTAGTAATAGGATACTCTAGGATCACCATGTAAAATGCATCAGGTTTAGATAAAACCTGAACAAATTAAGATTCCAACATAGATACATGCTTTAGAGGAAATAAAGTCCTTCTACAAATAAGACTGCATTATTTTAAGGAGATATAAGTAGATATAACAACGGTTGGTCTGAGGTTGGTCTAAGGGGTTTTTTAAACATTGTAATTACCATATTTGTTCCTCTAGACATTATCATAGTCTAAATGTACCCAAATTGCTTTGGGTTTCTTTAAAAGGAAGTAAATTTCAATTCAGACATTTCATGACTGTTACAAGAACAGTTTGCCATTGACTGGAACAAGAAAATAGGGGAAGAGGAAATTTCAATCCTTGCATATGCTACACTCATAAATAAGCATGGATAAAAAAACCCTCTCAAAAGCACAAATGTCACTAACATACTAATTCTTTAGACTATAATAGTCTAAGTATTATTATTATAACTGTAATTTTATATGTATTTAAGTGATGGCATGAAAAAAATCTCCTTAAGCACAGAAGTAATTACTTGAAGTCTCTTAATACATATTTCATTTCTTTTCTTTTGGCATATGAACATAAAGCAACTGATAAAAAACCTATCACTGAGTTGCCTCAAGCTGCTTCTAGATGTAGACAGGGGAATTTATTGCCAGCAGGAGCAGTCTACATTTTTAAAATTGTTTCTGCATTCTCTGTATACAGATTGTCAAATTATTTGCATGTGGTAGACTCACGTCATTTCCAGCTGCTCTTTGGTCCTTATGGTTTTGCACCAACATATAACAACTCTCAGTACAGCTTATTGAAACTTGGCCACCGAGCAACAGTATCCTCCAAAAACCACAACCAAACATGCAAAACCTCTCTCCCAGTCATTAAAATGTACAACAAACAAGAAATATAACCTTTCCTTAAGAGCCAAAGCAAACAACTCAGTAGCTTTCATTCATTGTGCTTTAGCAGCTTTCACTGCCCAATTCTGACAGACTAAAAGACCCTTTTAGGCCTCAAAGTTTGCTTAAAACTAATTAAGCTGTAGTGTAAAGTGCCTTTTGAGACTTCCATGCGTCCTTCATATATTTTCAGTAACTCACACACTGATTTTAAGAAGTCTTACAACAAAAAAACTTGTATTTAATAAATGAACTCCAGTTTCTATACGTAAGACTGCACTACAAAAGCAGTTGGTCAAAGTTTATCAGAGCTCTTAATAATTTATTTCCAGACCTTCGAATAAATTTTTAGTTGTTCCTAGAAGTTTTCTTTCATACTTTTCTTAAGTCTTAAGTACTTCCAAGATAATCCAGCTGTACAAGGAACTATATATTCTTTGCTTTCACATGGCTTTCTAATGTTGACTTTGAAACAACTAATTTTGCACTGACTTGGGAAAATAGTGTTCAAATAATTTATACACTGATTATAAATCATAATTTTTCAGAGTCCTAAGTTCCGTGAGCTCTGAAGTTCCCCTAACTCCACTGCGATGGTCAGTGAACCTTAAAGTTCACTAAGAATTTAACCAAATCACTTTCTGGGTACTGTAAATATGAGAAGGATCACACAGACTGACAGGTAACCTACACAGTACTCAGATTATTAATTCAATTAAAATTTCATGAAGCAACAGAGAAAATACTCTGAATTTTAAACTCTGCTCTTACAGCATGATAGAGATAAGTTGGTGATTATCCTCCTTGGAGGAAATGGACGAGGTAAAAAATACTCTAATCAGCAATCTAGTACACTTCAGTCAGAAAAAAACCATTGTGATTTCACATTGCCTTTCAGAATTAAAAAAATTTCTTCAATTCAGTTAAACCATCCACAGTATTTCTCATCCAAATTTCGACACAAATCCTCTCCAGTTTGCTTTGGCTACATTCCCTGATTGAACCCTCTTGACCGAGGTTATGTGACCCCTTAACACTGTCCTGCCATGGCAAATTCCCAAATACACAAGCCAGAGACTGATTCCCCGAGATTTTCCTACCAGCTACCTGAACCACTATTCATACAATGAATTAATTCCATTTTAATTTCTCATACAACTTTTGGCCTATTTTACACAGAGAATTACCTATCCTATCAGCAAGGAAAATAGTATTTTAACATTTTTCTTAATTGAATTATTTGAAGAATTATTTATTTTTTATTTTCTTACCAGGAGTTTTAGACAAGTGCAGTATTACAAAAAAAAGGCACCAAATGATTCAAGTAATTTGGAAAGGCCAATGAACTGTAACATTAAGGTATCCTCTTCAAACTCAATGTGTACGGCTCATGGGATTTATTTTTTTGTAATTACTTTGTAATTTGATCTGGAATTCTGGTATGCCCCTAGCATTCAGAGACACACATATGAGTGCAAAAAGTCATAGGACTTCATCATGCTCTTGGTCTACACAAAATACATGTTTTGATACACATGTGAGACCAAATTACAGCACTCCGTTTTCTATCTCATACCTGCACTGTTCTGATTCCTCCTCAAGACAGAGATTACTCAGGTATCCTCAACAGAGCAATATAGTGCATGAATATTTTCCTTGAACACTGCACACTAATCTAAGTCTGAAAACCAGAACATTTGCTCAAAATAAAAAATTCAAGAACAAATAACAAGCATCTTTTCTTCCAGGTTTTACCAGTAAAAATAAAGCTTCACAAACCTGCTATTTAATGGCTCCAGGAACAGCTAAATCACAGGCAGATCAAAGAGCCTGTCCATACGAACACAATGAACAAAATTCAGAAAGAGTTTAAACATCTTCACAGTAGATCACAATCAGTAGCTTGTGATTACCAGCAGATAGGAATGAAAACAAGACCATTATGATACATAGTTTTCAACTTAAACTTCTGAAGTTATTGTCCAAATCTATTCAAAGTGGTGAGTTTATGAGGGAAAAGTGTTGACTGTGCTATTTTTAGTAATACTGCAAATACATTTATTCCCAGACAACTGAACTATCTCAAATGTTGTTTTGAATGCTTAAGCATATGAACTATAGCAAAGACTTATGGCAAATCAACAACTCAACACAAGTAAAGAAAGCAGAAGTTCCTGACAACCACTTAAATTCAGTAGAGACAAAGTTTAAAAAAAAAAAAGGAGAGAGAGAAGAACTACATCTGGAACTTAATAAGATACAAAAGAAGTTTAGCTTTGTTTTATACCATTGTTTACACAGTACTTCAATTAATTTAGTCAAGTGTACTGTGTACATCCAAAAACAAACTGCATTTTACTCCACACTGAACAAAGAACTTCTTAAATAGAAAATCTAATCTATTATTCCCTATGGAAAACAAACTTCAGTGTCCCTACCCTTGCTGTCATGAGGTGGGAAGTTGTTTAGGTATAATACTCACTACAGCTAAATCCAGCTGAATGAATTCACATTACATTGACATCAAACATGCCCAACCATCTAAACTGCTTTAACCAGGAGTCCCACAAAGAATGTCTGCGTTACTATAAATGTCTATGTAAAACAAACAGAACTGAAATTAACATCACAGAAATCTAATACAAATTTCTCTGCAGAAGTTTAAGAACCTAAAATAAGAAATAAAATAGACTTTAAATAATGTTATGAGAAGAAACTGCATGTATTGATTTTTCTTACTATTCCATCTTAGTCTGATCTTACAATTGGAAAGTCCTCACCTACATGATTTTCAGCAATGTCTTTTACCACTATATTAAAGAGGTTATTTATCCTCCATGATTTAGTTCCAGAATTTTTAAAAGTTAGGACCGACTCAAGATTCCCCTTATTTGAAATCATTCGAATTGGTAAGAGGCTCTTGTGTCCATACATGCAAGCCAGTAAAAGAGCAGACCACAAGGCCTTTGGCTTTATTCCTCTAGAGCTACAAGATCAAAAAAGGACATCAGAGGAAGGAATGTGAAGAAGGTATGATAAAGTTATCAGGGTCAGATCAAAGCAGTTTTATAAACTTTAATCTTTCTAAACGAGCTCAGTTTTTAAAATGTATTTTGCAAGCTGCTCTCAATTCTACCCTGACTAAAGGGAGAAATTGAGAGCAGCTGTTCAAGTTCATTTCTCTATATTCTTGTAAGTCAATAATGCTGCTTGCATTCTGTTAGTCAAACAGTGGCCTGTCCGATCACAACCTAGGTAACCATTCCAACCTTGCAGGTGGTAATTCTACACGTCTCACCTGTAAAGACAGAAGTCAAAGGAAGCACGGCCAAACACGAACACTGCGCAACCAGTGCTACAAGGGAAGATGAATGAAGCTTAAAAATAATGCGTATGGTGGGTGGAAAACTGATTTAACACATTGAATACTGGGATTTAAGGCATGAGAAAATAAAATCTTCATCCAGTGTAGCATATTAGAGTGACATACAAAGCTCCCCAAAAAAATGCCAAGTACTTGTAGAATCTTTGCAGTGTTGGAGGTGTGCTTAACACTTTTCCAAATCCTAGAAAGAGGCATTCAGTAAGCAAAGTTGGATGACACTTTTGCCCCCTTTTTCCTCACTGTATGTTACTTCGAGGACAGAGATTTCAAGTTAAATAGGATTATCAAAGAGCAGCACTCAGCAGTGTACATTATGAATTGTAAAAGTAATTAAAACATTTGGAAAAACAAACAAGGAACAATGCATAAACAGACTAAAGGCGAACAACTATGTCGCCAAATCCAGAGAGCTATGGATCTACTTTGAAGACTAAACAGTTCTAGCAGACTCTGTACCAAAAGAATATGGCCAAAAGAAAAAGGCCAAAGAAGAGAAAAAAAACAATCAAAGTGTCAGAACAATTTCCATGAAAAAAAAGATTGAGTTGTTTAAGATTGTTTGGGATGGAGACAACCTGGTGGAAGAGATATGAGAATCAAAGTCAGGAACGGAACCAACTTAGTCAGTAGGGAATGGACATTCAACTGTCTTTCTGTCTCTGTAATACAAGAAAAAAAAACAAAACTAAACAAGGCGTGGCTCTCTTCACAAGAGTCTATTGGAATTCAAAAAGGAACAACACAAACTTTCTGAAATAACCACCAAGGACTTACAGGTGACACTTCTGCCTCATGAAGGCCCTCAGTTGCAAATTTTTGAAAATAGGCCATATGTTCTGAGGCAAGAATGCAGCCTGGTTAATCAGTTCCCTTCTCCAGGCACACATAGTGGGCCAGTGAACAGGCCCTGGGCTAAGCAATGCCTACTGCTCCAAGCTCTTCTTTTTCATCAGCATATAAAAAGCCCAGATGAAGTTAAAGCCTGTAAAAATTCAGAGAAATGGCTTTTTTAAAACTGCCAATTGACAGTCATACATTATGATTAATGACTCCAGTTCACCGATTTACCGTGTCCCTTTGCTGCACAACAATGGACAGCAAAGCTGTTAGTCTCTGTTTTATTGCCCAAATCATACTTTTGTCAATTCACTGTGCTATCTGCCCTGCAAACCTGCTATACAGCACTTTTTACTTCAACATCAGTTATTTTAAGGTTAAAGTAGATGTAATACATTATATAACTTTTAATACACCTGAATATACTTCAAGACTTTCAACCCTAAATTCTGTATGTATGACTACTTGATATTTTAAAATGACAGACAAATGAAAATAAGACTTTTAAGGGAAAATGGTTGCAGCCCTTCTGTCACTGTAATGATGGCTTAGTAGTTTGAATGGAATACATATGCACTCTCCTAAAAACAGACTGGAAAAGAGCTCCTTCACATCCCAGCAATATACAACTCATGTAATAAGATAATGAACAATATTGTTTTAGGGGCACATCAGCATAAAAAAAACCCTACAACCTCTATAGAAGAATTGTCAACTTTATACGAATAATGAACAAGTGTTATACAACGAACAAAATCATCTCTTTTCTGACAAGCTATTAAATCTAGAAACAGACAACTACACACAGAAGATGTGTAACACGCATAAGATTACAGGCAAAGTTGTCAGCAGACCCGAGTTCTACATGAACTATGCTTTCCAATAATAATCATCCACATCATACAGCATTTCAGTCAGAATGTCACCAAATTGCTCAATATTGATTTCACCAGCAGACAATTAGAAACATAAAAAGGAAATGTAACCCACCTACCTTCCTTCACAAAAACTGACAGATCCCTGTTCGAATTATTTTTACCAACAGATAAAGGGCAGGTAACAAAAAGTGTTAATTAAGACACCTTTCTGATAGGACCTCACATGTGACAATAAATGAATCACAGCATCAATTAGGTTGGAAAAGAACTCTGAGATCATCAAGTCCAATCCTATGACCAAGATCACCCTGTCAACTAGACCATGGCACTAAGGACCACATCCAGTCTTCCCTTACATATCTCCAGGGATGATGGCTCCATCACCTCCCACAGCACCCATTCCAATATCTTATCACCCTTTCCATGAAGAAATTCTTTCTGATGTCCAACCTAAGTGTCCCCTGGCACAGCGTAAGACTCTTGTGTCCTCTTGTCCTGTCACTGGTTGCCAGAGAGAAGAGGCCAACCTGGCTGCAGCCTCCTTTCAGGCATTTGCAGGAAGTCATAAGGACACTCCTGAGCCCCCTCCTCTCCAGGCTGAACACCAGCTACCTCAGCCACCCCACCTAAGGCTCATTAAGTTGTATGCCGAAATTCCCAGCTTTGTGAGATTGCAGCATAGGAGCAAAGTTGTGAAAAAAACCCACATTGCTTGAATCTGTGGTTGACCAGTAGAGACGCTTTCTCCAAAACTCTCCATAAATGATATGTGATAAAGCAAAACACGTGTTTCTCAATTAAGCCAGCAATTACATCTAAAAAAGTGATGACCCTGAGCCTGCATCTAACACCTTTGTGAGCACTGGTTCACAGGTGCAACGGTGACAGCTTAACACAGGAACCTGGATTCCTATGAAGAACCAAAGGTACATAGAATTCATTATGTCAAATATTTGACTCTCAATTACAGTATTTCATAGCAACCACATCAATAATATAGTCACCATTCTGCAAACATGAGAGAGTTCAAGTGTAACTATTCCCATTTACTTTCCCCTTTGGCTTGAACATTATGAAAATTCAGTCACACTATGCTCTTCTGTCTAAGAAAATCATGACCTTGAAAAAATAAACTGGTTAGACAGGAAAACAGTTGCAGTAATTTTGGGCAAAATCAACACCTGCAACAATTTTTATTTTTTTTAGCAGCAGGTGATGAAAATGCAAACCCCGCAATGGATCTATGAAGGGTGATGAATTTTTTGTAAAGCTTTTCAAGAAAACAGGGTTGGTAAAATTTTCAATTAAAACCAGGAACAGCTTTCAGCAAGGTCACCTGCCGAGATCTGAAATAATTTAAGTTCAATTGTTGTAAAATCTATTTTTATGTAATATGCTGCCTAGCTTGTACCTATGATATTTGTTTTTACCGAGAATTACTTTAATGCAGACTGAGAGTAAAACTGGAATGGATCTTGATCAACCTGGAAAAAAATAAGTGCAAACTAGATGTCAAGTGACTTTTTACTCAAAAAACACATGATGTTGCCTAAGAGATGCAGAAAGAATGTATGTCACATATAAAGACTGATTTTAATAAATGTCAAAACATTTAAAGATACGTGCCTAGATACTTCGGGAGACCAAATTCCACCTTCAGTGATTTCAGAGTCTAAAATCACTATGAAAGCTGGTGCTTTGAAAAAGTCCACCTACATATATAAGCAATTACCATATAAATAACAGTCCAAAAGGCTTTCGAATCAGAGGAAACTCAATTTAACTCAGCATGTCAGAACACTGCATTTAAGGCACAGGGGAAGAGAAACCCCACTAGATCACTCCAGCAATTCATTACCAAACTACAACATCAAAAGGCCACAAGAGCAGAGTGCTTCATTAAGACATTCTCAAATCAGTTTGCTGTAGAAGCATTTCTAGAAGAGCAAAGTAGACTAAACCACTTTAACAGAGCCAGAACCATGCCCCAGATTTTACACTATTGAAAATCTTGGATATAAAATAACCACAAGGTAAGTGCTTAAAACAAAGGGTCATCTTGAAAAGGACAAACATTTGTGCTTGGTTTAGAATGGAGGAGAGGAAGAACCTCATAGTGGCCAGAGAGAATCACCAAAGCCTGACCAGAGGATGGAGTAATCACTCCACATCCTTCCCAGTGCATCACACCCTCCCCAATGCCTTGGGGAGCAGCCTCCCCACAGAGTGACATGGGCAGCCACACTCCAATCAGCAGGGTGGCAGTTGGGAGGGCAGGAAGTGGGGGAGCCCATGGCTTGGGTGGGCTGCATGATTTGGGATGGGGAACACAATTTACTGCCAGCCTACAGCTTAGCAGATTGGTTGGCCCTGCTACAAAGCCGGAGCATCCATACTGCCAGGAAGAGGGATGTGCAATTAGGGGAACCCAGACTCCTGGAAGAACAAGCGCTGCTTATAACCCACACTGTCCATCGAGCCTGTGTGCCAACAACTGTGTGGGGCAAGAAGGGGATTAGAACTTTCCATGAAAAGTTATCAAAGTGTTTAGATATTTGTAGATGTTTATTAATTTTTCTAATGGTCTGACACCGGTTTAGCTCTTGTATTCTTCATATCAATCTCAAGTACACAGTTTCCTGATAGCTGTTTACATTATATTAATAAGTCATTAAACTGCTTTTTGTAGTTTTAACTACATGATTTGAGCTTTTTTTCCCTACAAACAGTAAGCAATGAGTCTTTAAATGTATCAATCCTTACATTAGTTTCTATTGTTTCTTAGCAGCTGTGCATAGATAATACAGACCAAACATGCTTTTAGGAAAAAAGAAAAAGCCAAACATTTCCTCAGAGATGTTTCATCATTCAGCTGCATCCATTTAACTTAACAAGATACATCCTTCAACTAGACTTAGACCAAGGAATACAACCCAAAAGAGGCATTCAGTACCTTTCTGAACTCTCCAAATTCCTTCACCTCTGATGATATTCAAGGTGGACCTCTCCATCAGGTGAGTCTTTTAAAATCTTACGCTAGCCTGTTTTCACAGCATGACAATACACCCAGCATAATCAGAAATCTCATACATATGCATGTTAGTTAAAAAGAGTTCTAAAAGGAAAGGAAAAATACATTGAAAATTACTAAACAGCAACCACAAAACTTCACACTGCAGAGTAACAGCTCATATACAAATAAACAAACAAACAGGCACAGTTCAAACCACTTGCATTTTAACAACTTAATTCCAAGCTGGTTTTACAGCCTCAAGTTTTCAGGTTTGTTCAACACTGCTGAGTAAGGTAGCAAAATTTTTACCTCTAGGGAACTAAACACAACTTCAGTCTCTGAAATACGGGTCTTGCCTCAGCAAGTTTACCTCAGCAAAACAGAAGTACTTGTCCTCACTGTTTTGCCAGCACTGCCCACACACAGTTACCATGGTTAAAAAAATCTGAACCCATACCACTCTCACTACTATTTTTCTCTTTTAACTGTGAAAGCGAAGCCTCAGTCTGGCCAGATGGCTTCCGATCTCCTGAATCAAAATGCCTCTGCCCTGAAGAACTACTTCATTATACACATAATATCAGAAGAGAATTGAACATGAAAATACAATTGCTTATAGAAGAAGGATATATGATTCTTAACAACACCTTTACCCAACTATCACCCTCACAAATGGAAGCTAGGCATTGTAAGCAAGGCAGATTGATGCACAACCCACACCTCCCAGATCACACAAGGCTTTGTTTCTCACAGTCATCTACCTCAGAAGTGCCTGGCAGGAACAGACTTTAAAACTTAATTAAAAAAAAAAAAAAATCATGACTCAGAGGAACAAATCCTGATCTAACGAAAGAGGTAGCAGGTGACCATGTAGTTGCAGAAGTCATCAATGTTTTTGGTCGTCCGTCCTATGGGGTCCATCTTACAAACAAAACTAAAGCAGTAGAATAAAGAGGCCCAAATTTCAACTGGCTTTGTATCTTCTGGTACAAGCACAGTGCTCAACCCCATCCAACATTCTGTCAGGCAGTTTCTTTGAAATGTACAACTTTTAACAAAAAGCTGGCTGATAATTTCTCTGATGCAAAAATTTAAAATGGCTGAGACTTGAAAAACAATCCAACTCCCTTCTGAATTTCCTTTGTGCACTTCTAATGTTACATTCCTACAAACTCAGCTGTTTCAAAATCCTTCCAGAAAAAGCTACACCTGAATTTCTAACATCAAGACCAAAGAGCAAGGGGAGAAAATCATTCAAGGCAGATGTAAGGAGGCATTTCCAAGATTTACATCAGACTGGTTAAACTAAAGAAACAAAAAGAAAGTCAGCAGCTACCATAAGCTGCTAATAGTTTACACATTTGTATTTTGAAAAAATGACTGGAGTAAAGAATTAGTTGGAAAAACCCCGCAGAAAGTCATTCATACTGCACAAAAAGTGCAGTATTTCATGATATATTATGTATAATTACTTCGCAAATCCATAAGAAGCACATAAAATCTAGGTGTATAATCCATTAAAACCTATATGCAGTATTTTATGATTTGCAGTTGGGGCATGAATTGCACACCTACAAATCTTTTTTCTTCAGCTCTTTCCAACTAATGCAATTGGCTCCCAGAAAACTTTTTATGAACACTCACCAAACAGTCGCAATGCCAGTGTGCTAGCTATAAAACCCCAGCCAAACAAAATCCATTTCTTCATGGTCAAATATAGTTGTACAAGAAAAATACAAAATACTAAAGGCTTCGAAATTCTAGGATTTGTGTGAGGTAAAAGAAGTTGATGAAAATCATGGTTTAGTTTTTTTGTGTTTGACACTACTCCAAGTATAAGACTCTCATTTCCTGAGGAATGTAATTAAGTTGTGGAATTCTTGTACCACAGTAGAACAACTTCAGTTAAGAGAACTGTAAACAAAACTGATGATTTTTAAAAAGCAAACATAGTACCATAAAGATTCATCAGAATTTAAAAAACTGTTAGAAATAGAAGGAAGCTAAATATTAATTAAGAATCAAATTCATTAGCAATTAGCATTTTCAGCCCTGAAACTTAGGAAAAAACTGCTCCTGCTAGTTGCAGATGATAGTAGTTTTCAATGGTGTGGGAAAAAAAAAAAAAAACACTGAAAAGCAGAAACAAAAAGATTTACAGTAAAGGAATTCTTAACAATCATTATACATGGCAAAACAAATTTATTTTATTGTTATGAACAAAGTTCATTAAAATTATTTTTTTAAAAATCTGAAATTATCAGTAGCTATTTGGAAAAATAATTTTTTGCAATTCCTTCAAAATTCCCTGTTTTATTGCCCCATTAGAGAGACAATCAAAGAATTTGTGGTATGCCACTGAAATGTACAATTTACACATCCCAAAATCAGTTTCTAAAGTGCCTTATACAGTGAGGATGATGGATTTTTTGGGGGTTTGGTTTTTTTTTGTTTTTTACTTTTAATGAAAAGGTGATTTTTGATCGAATTTAATTATGCTTTTAAAATTCTGGTGCATACAAAAGTAAAACCAACTGTATTCTGGCAAAATAAAACTTAGATTTTTGTGCCAGTAAATTCTGATTCTGAAATTCCATCCAAGCCAATAGACTTCTCCTTGGCTAAAAAAAAAGAGATAACTGTAAATAGGACTGTTCCAAACACATGGGGAATATTATGTAATGGATTGCTGAGACAGGAAAGCTAGAGTCACTCATTCATCAGAATTTTAAGTGTTTTCAGAGTACAATGGAACAAACTACAAGCTACCCACATAATTTATTTTTAAGAGGTCAATAGGGTTGTTTGTTCTATTATTGACTGCCTTCACTAAGTATTCTGTAAAGAAAACATGTTGAAGAGATTGAATGTACAACATACACAATAAAATGCAATCTATGCAACATACCCACAGGAAACGCCGATGGAAAACAAATTGCCTAATTCTTGGAATTCTGCAACTATCTCTGCAAACATGCTATCAAGTTAGTAAGACAGACTGGATAAGTAAGCCCATCAATCACATTCCCTTTGGAGTTGGTTACACCAACCGGGTTGCCTCTCTACACTAACTCTTATTCATTACATCCAGTTTTAGTTGTATTAAGTTATTCAATAGCCTCATAATATAAGCAACATACTTAACTCAAAGGATACACAAATTTTGCACCCCATGTTCACTTTCTATCTTCTTCCATCTCATAAAATATCATCCTTTATGCTTTAGGGACTTTGTTTCTATCCTACATTTATTTAAAAATTTGGAAGATCTTGACAGGGCTTTATGGCAGTGTTAGTATTGCAATGCTGTGGACTTGCAAAAAAAAAAAAAGTAAATAAAGATTGACAGCACATAATAGGAGACAGCATTACTGGAGAAAACTTTGTTTTGAAGAACTTCCAGTCTTTTCTTGGCTGGAAAAGTGGTACCACATAACAAATAAAAACAGTGTCCTCCTTTAAAGCAAAACTACATATCATGCTTCTGATGTGCCTGTATTATTTTAATTTTGTTGGCTGCAGTTCCAACAGGCAACCGAATATCAAGATTACCTAGTATCTGAAAAAGGATGATCTATTATAACAGCTTAGTGTTAAATACTACTGTTCTGAAAACAAACGTTGTTCCATCCTAGTCAGAAACAGGATCAGACCTTGGGCTGCTAGAAGATGAGAAATTCCAGAGGGGAAAACCTAAGGTAAGGCTGTACTCATGAGCTGCAAGCTCATGAAGCAGAGTCCCTGAGGGACATGCGACTGCATGAACTACAGGAAGGCGAAATGGCAATCTCAGGTAAAAGCATGCTCTGGTGAGTGCATCCTTTAGGAAATAAGCAGGAACAGCCAAAATTGTCCATGGCTGTCAGTGCCATAACTAATACAGCTGCGCAAGAACCTGGTCAAAAAGTCAAGTTCACTTTTCTAAAAAGTTGGGTTGCTTGTTTTTTGGTTGTTTGGGGTTTTTTTAAATATAGCAACAGCGCCAGCTTGACCTAAATTTTTATTTCCTCATTGTCTTTTTGGACATTATGTACCTTGGCAGTCAGATACTGCTACAATGTTTCTAGATCACGGTTACTCTCTGTCAAAGCCATAACAAACAATGTTTTATGTCTTAACTAGAGCTGGTAAAACTCATGTGTGCCATATGATGACATACGATCCTGTCACAGTATACACCAAATGAATCTGGAGATGACAAATGAGTTAAACTCTCTTCACTACTGCATGAGAACACAACACTCAGTTAACTAAAGGAAAGTAAACAGTGCAGTGGGACAGCCTTACATTTCAAGCTAGAGAAAGAGCAGATGACTAAGAACTAAGTATTTTAAGAATTCAAAACCAGCTTTCTAAGAACACTGCTTGGCATAAAGCAGGCATAAAGCAAACTGTTCAGGCTTCTGAGATTAAAATCATGTTATGGAAGCTCTCTACTTCATTGTGTTTATTAACACAATCGACCACAAATCTACCAGGCGGCTTTTGTTAAAATAAAACCAGAACATTGTAAGCAGTAAAGCTTTCCGAAGCTCCCACTACACTTCTAATCACACCCTGTAGTATGGACGCAAGCTTTTCTCACATAAGCAGTGTCTCCTATTTTCAGTTATGTTGGCAACAAAATAAATGAAAGGAAATGATATGGCTGATGCTTGTTCTTCTTCAAATCGGTATTTAGAGTTGTCCCTGAAAAATCCAGCTATAAAACCATGAAAACCATTAGGAAAACTCACCTCCGAATATATCATGCAGATTTTCTTTGCCCTGACATAAATGGTGCTTCATAAATCAGCTGTATATAGGTCAATCCTTTGGATGGCTGAGGTAATCACAGGTAATTGGCTTCCTTGTGGTTAAAGGGACAACTGAACCGGGACAGGCATAGCCAACAGAAAATTTATTTCCTGAAGTTTACTAGGTTTTATTAACAGCATTTCAGGAAACATTGGAATATAAGGGTTAGGAATAGGAGTAATCCTAAAACACACTTAACTACTCATGTTTACACCTTTTACAGTGTTGGTGTTAAAATAGTTTTGCTTAGTTTCTCATATGCTTTTGCATTACAGTTATTCAATCTCTCTCCCCCACCATTACTTTCTACTTGTTTTTATTACATAATTTTATAGCAATAACAGAGGACTATTTAAAAAACCAAACCAGAATACTTAGCTCATGTGCTAAAAAAACCACGCTGTACACATAAATCAGTAACAGCATTTATTCACTGTTACAGAAAGAAAGTTGTTAGGACTCTGCAGGCATTAAAATCCAAAAGTGAAAGTACCCTGACTTTCAGAGGTGGTAATCACCCAAAGGACATATCAAATTCCAGCAGAGTTCAGCGTGTTAACCATTTTTCAAATACCAGGCCTCCAACACTGAAAATTTTGTTCTGCGCTGTTGGATGCAATCCTGATACAGAAAACATGCCTTGAGGGCAACATCAAACCCTGCAAAGGATCCCTCACAGAAAACTAACAACTGAAGCAAAAAGCTTCTTTGTTAGGGGTAGGCAAATAAGGCACACTGAAGGACTCACAGAAGCCCGCCTCTCCTGGCCTGGTGAACAAGAGCTTTTGCTCCCTAGCACCTTTCCAAGCATAGGAAGGTGGAGCAGTAATTCCAAAGGACAGAGGGACATGTAGACAATACATCTCACCACAAACACACAAATGAATACAAGGCAGCAGTACTGCACTGAACGCCTACACAAACACAGACACCACAGACAGATCCATCCTGTTCCTGAGGATTAACACTAAGAGATAAAAACCCTTCACTATTGTTTCCATTAGCTTTTGGCCCTCCACTGTCTCTCACTCATTCCACTTGCTGGCTACTCCAGCCTGAAGCTGGGTAGAAGATCATGCACACATTCCACAGACATTCACAAGGCAGGGGAATTGGAAGAGACAAAGAATTTTTTTAAAGTTTCATAGGTTAAGCCATGGTAATAGGGCAACAGGGCTTCACCAGGCAAATGTACTAGCCTGCTTTAAAATGTAACTGTCCCCTTTTATCCCCTCTTTCTGTCCTTTTCCCACACTCCTTCCTCTCCACTTCACTTTGATCCTTTTCCACTTCTGATTCTTGCCTTAAATAACCCATATCAGACCTGTACAATCTCAAAACTATTTTCCCCAATGCCACCCTAATACATCTTACCCGGTCCCCAATGCCACTCTAATACATCTTATGCACCTTTTTCAACAGCTACCCCTCCCCAGTTTGCCTGGCATTCCAAAGAGTTTCTTCCAGTGAATCACCTCAGCAGGTTTTGCAATAGGGATAATGGCTTCACTGGTCAACTTTTCTAGTTTCAGAAGCAGTTTAACAGATTAAGTGGCTCAGTTTTCCACCTAATGATTATTCCGCTGGTCATTACCTGACTATCTCAATAGCCAGTGATCAGATATCATTCCACGTATCTCAAAAAAACAAAAAGCTTTTGAGACAACTTAGTTACTACTTCACCAACACTTTAGCTTTTTTATTGTATTATCACGCTCTGGTTTTATTTAAAGACATTTAAACATCATTCAACAAATAAGAATGATTAAACACATATATTTTCAGTATACTGTAGTCACTGAAAAATAAGAGGCCAGAAGAAAAACATCATGACAGCTTAATGTAGCTGCAAATTATACCAAACTGTTAAAACAGCTGCAGGTGAGGGCAAGGCTACTCTTTCCTACTATAGTACAACCCATCTTTTCCCCACTCTTAGTTCCAAACTTTTGTCCATCTTCCCCTATTCATTCCAGCACTTGTTCTTGTATCTTGCTGACAGGAGTCCTGAGATATTGGTGTCTTATTACTCCTTATTTCTCTTGCTGTCATACTTCTAGTACACAAAAATTGCTGCTATGTCTATTTTACAAGGAACTAGAGACAGTGACTTCTTTGAAATTAGCTTTTCAAAGACACCACACATCATTTGCTTCAAGTGCAGTGGGAGTTGTATTATCCATATTTAATAAGTAACACAAGCCAGGAAAGCCAGACTAATAGAGAAAAGCCAGATTTGTCTGTCTTACTCTAAATGTATGTTCTAAGATGACATCTTATTCTCCTAAGGGAAAATTACCAGGCACAGAGACTGTAAAAGGAGTCAGAGGAGGAAAAAAATGGCTCAGTAATATTGGTGAAAGCAGCAGAGAAAGAGTGAAAAAGAGAAGGACTCTCCATCTTTACCACACACAGTTCTAAAAACCAGGAGAGGAAGCCAGCATTTGCCTGAAGAATCCCAGACACTTTCAGTTTATTTCTGTTTTTGCTGAAGACTGAAGAGTTCCATTGCCCAGCATTCAGTAAATGTAAATGTTAGGATTATGCAAATATGCCTACATTGGCAAAGTTCATATTTCTGGTTTGTGCTGGTGCCAGTGCACTAACAACAGTGAGAGTGCAGACCATAAGCTAGCAGCAGTATAGAAGACACTTTGGGTGAGTGTGATGATATATGACCTTAAAGGTCTTTTTACCTATGATCCTATAAAAGGATAGAATAAAATCCTTTGATTTTAAGATTGCTTCCAACATTTTCACACCATTTTTAAATAAGGCACTATTCCTTTCAGAATTAAAAAGTGATTTGCAGTGCTTTATATAGAATCAAAGGCTAGGCATTCATTTAAATGCTTTCTTCTCTGCCTTTCTGGTGTGCTGTTACATAGAAACTACATTCAGTAATAAAGAAGGCTCAGTTCTACTGAGAATTTAGATATCACACAGTAATTGCATGTCAAAAAATGGGTTTATGTTAGCATTCACTATCCACATCATCCAGAAACTGTCTATTCTGTGGTTAGTCTATTTAATTATGGCCAACCACAGGCTACTAATTTGCTAAGTTATTTATAGGTTTTCTTATCTTTTTTCATTGTATGGCTTTACACGATTTTCCCCTCTTTGCCCAACAGTCACATCTTCATTCACATTCATTTCAGACAATTCTGCAAGGAACACACAAGCAGTGCCAGTGTCAGGGACATCAGCATAACCCTTAAGAACCTACATTCTTTCCTACCACTCTTTTGTTCAATGCCTTGCAAATTAAGCACCTCAACTATGAAGGCACAGAAGAACTCTAATAAGGCACCATAAAAAATACAAGACAGAAGAAGATTTTAAACTTATTCCTAGTTCTCAAAAAAAAAATTAATCTGGAGTATTTCTAAGTATATTGTAAAAATATACTATACTTTTAAATTAACACAGAATAGTTCTGAACTTTAATATAAACCAGATATTTAAACCAAGGATCTTTCCTGAGTCTAGAATATGCATATGAAGTGCAAAAAAAAATAACCCAGAGTTCAAGTTGTTACATCAAAAAAATTTCATTTTTAGAATCTCTAGACTGGGTTGCTTAGCGCTCCTTTGGGAAACTGCTTAACATAGAGAATTCTGTTTTGTTTCTGGTTATTGCTCGTATTTTCAGCAGTCATAAGGGAAAGAGGACATCCCTCAGAAAACCCTCAGGTTTCATATCAAGGGTCTGCAAATAGTTTTAATGAGATGTCACTTTCAAGCTTTTATATAATCAACGTTTTTTGATTTGGAAACTACTGTTCTAGAGAAACTGTCCAAAGTGAAAAATCAGTACAGGATGTCTTCTGCAGTGAAAAATCAGGACATATACATCCAAAAATCTCTTCCATCTCCAATTCCAACAGATCAAAAACACTTACAGTCTCTCTGCCATGGAATTTTCAGCAACAGAAGTTCAAAAGGAAAGGTTTTCCATTCCTTTGTTTCAGTAAGAAATTATAAGTAACACCTGAGTAAATTTTTACACACACTTGAATGTTACATATCTGATAGCGGTGGTTAAGTACTTCTCCTACTTTAATCTATTCTTTCAAGTCTACATACATCATACATCTTGATTTGACAAAGACACAGGGATGCCCTGACTGCTACAGTGGTCCCCATTTCTGCAGCTCCAAAGCATCCATAGCAGGACTGTCTAAAGAGACTTTAGGCACTTACTGCCACCATAGCTAGGGACACACCTGTATCAGCATTATATTACTCTTCTCAGACCCTGCACAATCTTGAAAATAATGACTAGAACTTATATGGACACACCCACAGAAATCATAAAATCATGAATGAAGGGTAAAATATTTTTTTCTCGCTAAACTGTAGCCAGACATACTTAGGAAAACAACTGCACAAGGACACAGATTAAATTGAAAAGAGTATGATAGAATTAAGAGGTGCTAACACTCTTCTACTACTTACTTTACCTGTAAAAACAGAACAGGGATTTTAAACCAATAATCAGCTGCATCCTTTACAGAAGATTATCACACAACATTATATAGTTACATAATAAAGTAGCTAATGCTAGATTATTACCTAAACACATCTAAAGTGTTTAGATATGAAGAAATTACTGTAAAAATAACAGTGTGTATTGTGAGTAGCAACGAAAATCCAAATGAAATATATATACCATTTCTTTGAATAAATTCTGCATAGCTCATAAAAACTCAAAACTGATCCTGAAAAGCTGCAAGGATTACTCCAATTACCTCTGATTTTAAAATTATGGATATCAAAATGTGCCTTTTTTTTCTTCCATCTACAAGAAAACGAAAGCTCAAATTTTCAGTCCCTATGCCTGAAGCATGTATATATGTTTACACCATGTTCCACGTCTCTGGACGGGGGCTTGTACATACCTGCAAATGACAGCATACAATGCACAGAGACTGGGGCAGTTCTTCATTCAAATCCATCCTTGCTTGACAAACTGCATCATACCAAACTCTGGTTAGCAGTAGTTTCAATAGCCAGCATGATTTGAAATATTTTGCCTGTATATACTTACGAAACTCCTAACAGATGTGTCTACATGAGAAGTTACCCTTGGGAACAGTCTTTAAGGAAATACATTCTCCTGGCTTAATTAGTTTTATCTGGCAAAGAAAGATATCAACCCAGGTGTATTACCTATGCTACCAAGGCTTAGAGAGGCCTGTACCTGCTGAAGCACTACTAAAAAGGAAAGTGAAGTTCTTCAAGGATGCCCTTTTCAAGCTACTACACTTCAGATTTTGTTTTTCTGCAAAAAAGAGAAGCTGGGCTCAGTCTTCTGTTCCCCTCATTTTTCCTTGGTATCAGAGGGAGGCCAGACAGTATTTCCACCAAAACTCAACTTTTCAGTGAACAAACTGGTGTCATCACTGTAAAATGAGGTTAAATCAAAAGAGGTGAAAAAAAATTTCCAAGCGGTATCCTAAAATCCAGAATTGCCATCTTACTCTAATATACAGTACAGCTCTATTCATTCTGCTACTCCAAGTGAGCTATTAAAACACTGTGCAAAACAATAAATTCAAAACACAACTTACAAATTTTCCAAACTAGCAATCTGCATGAAAATGACTAAAAGTGTAAAGGTAGCTCAGTGTTTACATAGCAGTTTGATGAGACCAGAAGTCAAAGCTTCTTTAATAACAACAACAACAAAAAAAATAAAGCTGCAGTCTAAAAAATTACCTTTGACCGCAGTAGAAATCCAGTGGAAAGTCCCTAAAACATTTATAGAATAAACAGTCAAACAATATTATACTTAAACACTAACTTCCTCCAGTTTATTTAGGGCCAGGTACACTGACTGACAAGCATTTTAAATGAAAATTGAGGAACACAGAGCAATCTCACAAAGAAAAAACATACGTGATAATTAACTATAGAAATACAGTGTAGTGGGATACAAGCTCAGTTATACTCACTGTACTTCCTTTCTCTTTGAAACTTACAGCTTGCTACATTTATGAGAACAATACAAGAGACAGTTTCAGATTTAATCATACTCAAGTTCAAAAACATTCAATACACTTAAGACAGTAAAACCATAACTCTATTTGCTACTATTCTGCCTAACAGTTACTCCTTGTTTCTTTACCTTTAGCTACAAAGGCTAACAGAAAGCACAAAAACCAAAAAAAGAGGAGGCATTCAGAAAGCTAATATTCTTTACGTATTATTAAAAAATCTGGCACTTGCCAATCCACCTGCTGCCTGTTCCATTCCTCAACAACTTCTCCAGTTATAACAAGACAATTCTACTGTTCTGAAGGTTTATAGCCCTTGATGGTTGTTTTGGGAATAAATTAAAAAACCAACTCATAAATACTGTTAAGTGCTGCCTTAATGTTCTACGAGGAAGAAACCTATGGGTAACCATGTTACAAAGTAGAAAATTTAATTAATGGAAGAGAGTTTTGTGAGAATAACATTCTAAGACATCATTTGATTAAATTTTACTGTTCTTCAAGAAAATATTGTACAAAAAAATAACCCCAAAAAAACCAAACAACAAAATCCAGCATAACGAACAGTCCTCCGTTTATTTCATTACACACTAATACATGGCTGAATCAAGAAAGTAATCTGGTATCATCTTGCCACAGATGAGTTCTCCTCCAGATTTTTATCTGATTAAATACAGAAAACAGGTTCCTTTTAACAGCTACAGTTTCTGGTGATTTGTTGAAGAAACCAAAGAGAAGAAACCAAAGAGAAGAAACCAAAGAGAAACAGGTATCTGTCATGTATCATAAATTCTGTTCCTCCATCTGTGTGGGAGGAGACCTTTCACATCTTAAAACCCTATTTAATGAAGTTATATAGTAGACACACTGCATATAATGCAAATATATTGGCAGTTAACACAAATATCAGGAATAATTTTCTACCATTACAATCCTGGAATATAAGAAGAAATTCTTCTAATAGTTTATTGTTTACATTCCTGCTATTGTGGATTTCCCAAGACAGTCAGAAAGAAAGAAAACCAAGGCATAACACGCAAGACCATATACATTATCTAGTGAACAAGAATAACCATATTCCAACAGCTCTAACTGGATTATAGTCACATTATTTACAGACTATTACAGTCATGGTGACACAGATATACTCCAACTCCTGCTGAACTAACTAAACTCATGCTGAGAGCAGCCCAAGTACAGCAGCATGACAGGAGACCTTGCCCAGAAAGTCGGTTGAACAATCCTGTGCTGAGGTTTATGCAGATGAAAGAAGACTGGTAAACTTCCTTATACTGCTATAACCTAGTCCAAAGTATCATTTGCTTGAGAACATTAGGACAGGGAAAGTCCCACCTACACCAGTCAGAAGGGATTTTGCCAGTAACTTCACTCATGCCCACATTTCGTGCTACCTGCATTTGCATACCAAATTTTCAAAACAAACCCACCCACAACTTATTTGGCTTTGCTTGCATGTGCAGCTTTTCCTTTACCTATAAAATTCACTATCTCAACCCACACTTTTAACCCTTCTTACTCATTTCTCCATTCCACTGAGGGGGAATGAGCAGCTGTGTGGGTCTTAGCTACCTACCGGGCTTAACCCAGTACGAGTAAGTAAAGTTTAGTAATTCTAAACACAGGCATTCCACAGCTGCCATAAGAACTCAAAGGAAAAAAAAAAAAAAACCACCACACACTATCTCAACATAAGCAAGTCTGTGTCTCTGAGTATTTTTACTGAGAACTCTGTTCCTGAGTGCAACAAGCTCCTCACAAACATGAAGAACTAATGGAGAAATCCCAACGCACACAGAATAGGACTTAAAACTAAGACCAGGACACATTCTCTTTTAAAGTGTTGTAAAAGCACTTCCAAAATGCATTAACCTAGGTCCTCTCTTCAGTATTTCCTTAACAAACTAACAGTAAGAGTCCACATTTGGTAATACAGATGCAAAACATATCAGAATTTATGTCAATACACAACTGGAGCAAAACTCTACAAGCAGGTGTGCGGATAAATATGTCAGCAAACAAAAGGTGTCTGAATAGTTTTGCATAGCTGCAAAGCAAGGTTGTAAAACAAACATCATCACCCTGGGTATTCTTTCAACCACAAAAATGCTGGGAATTCATAACACAAGGAATACCTGGGACTTCAAGATACTTGGGAATGCCTCAGCGAAATGAAATATGCTTCAGCAGACAAGAACAGATTGAACAAGTTTAGATTTGACTCAGCTTTGCACTGGTGGTTGGACTAGATGACCTACGTGGGTCCCTTCATCAGCATCTTAGGTCACTTCATAGTTATCCTCTGATCCCATAAAATTTAGATACAAAGTTAGAATACAGTTTTTATTAAATTAACTGCATATTTTGACTGATACTTACCCTTTATTTACAAACAAATATTCTCTTAAAGAAGCTGTTTTTGTGAAGCTCTAATTAGATCTTAACCAAAAGGTTTTAAAAGGACAATTCAAATGCCAGCGGAACCAAAATTATCACAAGTGAGAGAAAAACACGTATAAGAGATCTCAAACAAGTGAACAACACAGCTCTGAAATGCAAGAAAGGCAGTTGAAGGGTTATGTTTTAGATCACAAAATGACCTGGAACCTACACTGCAATTATTTATAGTATTTTAAATGGAATAGGTAAAAATCCAAACCACCTACTACTCTACTGCCTTAGATTTGATCACCTGGACATCTGTACCATCAATTCACCTTAAACAGTAAGACTGCTTAGAATGCAATTCCTTTTGTGTCACTGACACTTCTAAAGGTCCTTCTGTATCCATAGCACCAGTACATAAAAAATTCTGATGTCATCAGCATTCCACCAAGGGTGGAGGCAGACAAACACTTTCTCAAAATGAGTTCCCAAGAAATCCAAATTCATAAAACCAAAACATCCTGTTTCTATAAATGGAATTGTCAAGCAATCCATTCTAGGACAGATACCCGGGGAGGAATTCTTAATTATAAAGCAGTTTTATCTGTATTTGATTTAAAACTTTCCCCAATATAACCTTCACTTTTATGTTCCTAATTCATATAGCAAAACAGGAAAGGACACACAAGTGAAAAATTATCACAAGGAGAAAAGTCCACTTTGATATCTTTAAAAAGACATGGCCATAAGCTAGGATTTGTACACTATTGAAACAAATCATATTCTACAACCTCAGACAAATATACTATCTACTAGAAGAGATTTTTTTATTTGCTCACATCTGAACATCAGTCATTTTCATGTGGCTGTAGAATGTTAATCCAACATCTACTCAGAGAAAATACACAGTACCCTAAAGGAAATCATTAAGCATCTCATACAAGAAATTAAGTTTTATTTCTTCACAACCCAGCATCAGTCAGGATTTTCAAGGCCTTGCTCTCTAGAATACAAAGCCGTTGCTGATAAAATCTGTGAGTGACTGATGGTAATGATGCTATAAGTAACAGGAAGGCCAAGTTATAGATACACAGGGACCTGGAGCACATGGTTGGTCAGATGCAATCAAAGTCGTAACTCTGTCATATGAAAATGTAAAAATACAACAAGAAAGAATGCAATCACAGTCTTGGAAAGTGACAGCATAAGCCTGGAACAATGACAATCATGAGCCCCCACCAAGTCTAAGGTGCAAATTACTAAAATGAAAGTTGGGTACATTAACAGTGACTATTGAAAAATAAGCTGAACACACATTACCACAAGGGAGGTACTTACAAAGCAACTCACAAGTTGTGTCCAGTTGTCAAAAACAAAATAAAAGACAATAAAACTGTTAAAGCATCCAAAAACCCGTAAGGTTTCGTGAAACTGCAAGATTTGGGATCTGAAATCATATCTCACAGCAGAATATCAAAGGTTCATCCATTTAGGACTGTCTCACAAGCCCTTGCAACATTTAGTACAGCAATGTAAGACAGGAGCAGCCTCAACTCTGTCCCCCACTGCTCTGAGCGTGGTTTCCTCCCCAAGAACAGGCACAGCAGCCGAAATACACATGCCAGCTCCTAAACACCACAACTCCAAGCCTGTACTAGTAGTTTAAATCCACCATCATCATCATTTAGGTTGTCATCCTATTTACATGGGCAGTAGCTTTCAGCAGGAAGCTAGATGGACAATTGCAGTGGCATCCTAAATTACTGTAATAGGAATTATCCCTCATGAATCAAATAACTAAGTTCATTAAATACAAAATTAAAAAATAATGTATAAACAACTATAAGCAGAAGAGTAAATGTCTGCTATAGTAGATTAGCTGATCTAGTGAACAAAAAAGAATGACCAGCAGTTGAAGCTAAAATACAAAATTGCTCTGTAATCTCTTTTTTTTTTTTTTTTTCTGTTTCCAAAGGAAATATATAATCAATCATACTATTATCACTGGCATACTTCAAAATTGGGACAGTACACATGAGCCATAGATTTCTGATCTAGATACACAGACTCAGGGAAATTGATGGCCAGCATCAGGCAGAGGGACAAACTATCAACATAAAAGTCTCTTTTATTAAGACAAATCAATTGCTTCAACATGTTTCAGCAAGGATAGTCCACTAGCATCAGAATGTAAACAGCAGCACAAAATAAGGTGAGACATCTGGTAAAGAAGAACAAGACGGACTAAATACTCTTTGAGCATTAGAAAAATTCCTCTAAAAGCAAGCAGCTTCTGTTAATAAAGCAAAAAACCCTGGCAGTATACTACCCTCTACCATTTTATTTTTTTTGCAAGATTGCTTCCCAGTGATTTATTTACACTGTGTCACAGGTAAAGCAAAGTTATGTTCACATCTTAATTTAATAACTTAATCATAATAATTACCAATAAAGATATATATTTCTCCCTATGTTCTGGTTTTTCACACGTATCAATTGGGTTATCCTCATGCAATCACTATTTTATGCACCAAGGAAGGGTTTAGAAACATATGAAAAAGTAGAACACTATCATGCGTAAGGTGGAGCAGGTGAAATATTTTTATACATATAATACACTCAATATATTTAACACACACAATGACATAATGTAAATGCAATAAGACTGAGCACAAGCAATACTTGCTTTTTTCCAAGCTGAATTGATCACAAGCAGAATAATATCACCTGACTGCAAATATTTTTATTTCTATGATGAGAACGTTGAAAAACAAGATGGTTTTGCTTAAGAGACAAAGAAGAAAAAATTTTAGACACAGACTAATTCCTTCAAATACTGTTAACCAAGAATGTGATTTATCCTCAATAAGTACCTTAACAAAAATAACTTTTAAAAATAGCAAACATTCTATTAAACTATTCGTCTGGAGGCTACAAGCAAGAAATGTAACCAGCATATACTACATAGCCATCAAAGCACAAAACAAAAGATTCTATTTTGCAGGGACACCTGTATTTAGGAAAACGGGCAAGGTTTCTGCTTAGTCCAGTAAGCAAAATTTGCTCTCTGCAGACTGAGCGCAAGTGTTATATGACCTGGAATTAGTCTTTTCCATAAATTGTTTAGAACAAGAGGATTTGTATTTTAGAAACAGTAACTTCGGAGGCAGATAGCTCTCTGAGATGTGCGTGCTTCACTACCCCCATACCAATACCATGATTTATTTCTTCATTTTAGAGCCTTAGCACCAATAACAAAATCTGATAATCTGTCTTTGAAAAGCCATTCACTAGACCAATCATCTCAAATTTGTGCGATCACAAATTTCATCAGAACTCATTTTATTTTTGCCGTATTTCCAGATTACTGGGCTAACAAAGCCTTACACGGCAAAGTTAGAACATAAAAAAACCAATATTGATTTCTTGGATGATTTTAAAATAAGGGTTCTATGGATGTTTATGAGCTATGTCTAGAAAAACTGAATCTCGTGCTGAATTTGTTCATGTTGACTTCACACCCAAGAAGGAAAAAAAAAAAGTGGGTTTTTTTTAATGAATTCTATTCCTGAAAACTTTACTTTCTTGCAGCACCATGCATTATTCCTATTTAGTCCAATACAAAAAACTGGGGAAAAAGCTAACAGATTTGTGAGGCACGTAGAGGGAAGCAACCTCCAGCTTTTTTTGCAAGTTTTCAGACCTTTTATTGGTATAAGATTTTTCAGATTTAACTAGCCTGTTCAATATTCTCCTGACTATTGCAAAGGTTTAAAACTCCATATGAAGTATGTAGAAATCATTCAGAAACTTATATTTATAAGCACACATTCACATCTAGTAACCAGTATATTTGTTTCTTGGGGGAAGGCAGTGTTAGGTTGGGGGGGGATTTTTTTCCCTTTTAAAGGTAAACCCTGCAACCCTGGATAGAGACACAAGGAAACTTCACAGACTATTGCCTACATGTACAGTCTCAACTGCAATGTTTGAGTTTCACTGTTCCCACAGAAAAACCCTGATTTATTTCTTTATTGTAAAGCCTTTCCCCATAGAGGCTAAACCTTACAGTGTCTCTTACTTCCCTTTGTAGAAGTACTTGTAGAAAAGCCTCTTTTTCTTCAGGCTACCAATGCTCCATAGATAAACATGGCTTAAATTTTTCTGATAAATGGGATGCTGGAAAGATCCCAGAGCCACATCTCCCACAGCTTAACATTTAAGCACAAAACTAAAATGCTTCCATGAGACTACCAATTACTGCAGTTCTGTTACTACCGTACAGAACTGCTCAACACCAAGCGGAGCCACGAGATTCCAGAAGCCATTTTTAGCCCAGGGCACTAGGCCAAAAATAACCTTTTCAGTTCTCTAGGAAGCCAAATGTACAAAGATATGAAAACTGGCAGAAGGAGTATAGCACTTCCTGCCAAAATAGTGATTTTTTTAATTATTATTTCTTTCATATTAGCTGATTCTTAACTGATTGCAAATCTATAGTGATACTCTTTTCAAGACTATTTTTGAGTTGTATGTCTGAGTCAGATGCTACTCTAAAGTGAGTTTCTGCATTGTGTTAATTTTTTTAAAACCATTCCCAGGACTTAAGACCTTAATGGAAGCTTTACTGCTATCCCAGCATCTTCCAGAATAAAATTAATTCAAATGTCTCAACATCCATTCTTCAAGATATCATACACTGACAGTTTAAAGAAAACAAAAAAATTAAAAAGCCAAAAAAATACCAAAGAACCAAAGCTGGATTGCATTCCCAGTTTTGTTTCTGATCTGTTCTGAGATCTGGATTAAGTAATTCAGAACTCCTGCTTCTCACTTTTTGCAATCTATACAACCAGGGATAACCTGTATCATTACAGAACAATGAAATCACTCACTGAGCAAAGTCTGCACAGTAATTTTTTAATGCAAACATAGAGCAAGATCTGTGCTGGGAGCAACTAAAAGTAGAAATCTTAACATCATTACATTAACGACCTAAACACTTAAGCTCTTCAAGTCATTACAGTAACAATCAATATAATTACTTAAAAGGCTTGCAAATTGGATGAAATTCGGAAGACTACTTTCTCGACACTTAGAGGTTCCTGACTGGTTGGTTGAATGTCAAAGTCACACACAGCACACCTCAGCAGAGCAGTAATAGCAGCAATACCATGATACAAAAGTGTCTCATGGTCTACACCATGACAGTGTCTGTCTTATGTCTGAATTCCCTTACAAAAAAGTTAGCAAATTGAAGTTACTGGTTATTTTAAATTAGTCCGTATTTTCTTTCAAATCATGAGATCCACATCACTTGCATGAAAAATTTTTTGTAAAGAGTCTGCCAGATTATATTCAATTTTTATGAATTTGAGACAGCACATGGAAAAAAAAAGAAACAATGTTCTGAAGACTGGGGAGAAACTTGCCAATTTTTTTAAATGAAAAACAATTTTAGACTTTTTTGTCCCCCCAAATAAAGCCTCAGAAACATAACATAAAACTACACTGCCAAATTGACGTAATAGTTTTCTATCACATTTGAAAGTTCATACAGTGAATGGCCACATCCATTATAACACAGCTACAATTCAGTAAATCAGTCTTAATTTCTGCACATTATGACTAAGAAGCTACATCATCATATTGATGCTGTATAGAACCTAGAAGGAACTGGCACTGATGGGGTCTCAAAATGAGACAAAGTATGGAAACACTTCAGATGGATGGCACTTGGTCATTCCTCTTCCTTCAAACACACTGGTGAGCAGGGGAAATAAAATACCATGTCTAGCAAACCTTGCAAGTGACAGGACCCGTCTGAGCGAGGAAAAAAACAAGTCAGTACCACAAGGCAATCTGAGCAGCTACTAAGTGGAACACAATCAAGGAGTAGGCACTCAGCCAGCCTGGAATTCAAAGCTTGGAAAGGGGATCACAGACAAAACTTACCGAGCAGGGAAACTACACTGTGCAAAGTGGAAGGCAAAAGGACGGTTTTCTTGAACTGGGATGAACTCAAGAAACAATAACAAAACAAGCAAACAAGAAGCCCTAGCAACACACCATAAAATGAGCATGGGAAACCCTGGGTTAAGTTGTTCCCCTTGATCAACCACAGCTGTATTTAGTAACCAGGGCACCCTTGTCCTGCCGCAACTGCTGAGAAAGCTCCTTTCAGCTTTGACCAGACACCCATTCCAGAAATCTTCACAACTGTCTGCATTTTTTAATTATATAACATATGAATGACATTATGTTCTTCCTCCTTCCCCACCGAATAGACAGACAGTTTTGTTGTTAATAGTCTTGCCCTGCCTTAAAGACTGAATTGAATCAATTCGGCTAAGCCTCGCTATTTCTCCTGTCCTTAAGTTTTTAAATAGTTAAAAGCTCAAATAGTATAAAAAGTCATTTTAATAATAAAAGCTTTGCGGACCATAATAACAATTTCATCGTCTTTAAAATCTGACGAAAGGTTTTTACTATACATAAACTATTGCACTTGCATTTTAGGTATCTTGCCTTACCCTGTAAAGACCATACCCTATACCAAGGGTATACTCTGCTCCACTTCTTTCCTTGGCTTAACCTCTGGTTCTGGTTTTTTTTTTTCTTACCCCATTTCTTTCCCATTTTACAAAACCTCTCCATCAGTTTCAGTGATTTATCTCTGCACACACATTTTTACAAACCTGTTTCTTTCCGTTCACCAAACAACAAATCCAGCTCCTTACTCATGCTTTTCTCAGTCAAATGTGTGGGGGGGTTTTCCTCCATCTTATTTATTTTTGATTTTTATTTTTTTGCCTGTCTAATGTAATGCTACAAAGGAGAGGTGTCCCTTCAAATCGCACAACCAAAGATGCAGACTTCAGATGCTATAAAATCTCATGTCTGTTCACACACGGTAAATTGAAGTGCAAGTGCCATTTGCAGCCACGTTGTTACTTTTGACACATACTACTTTAGAATATAAACTAGTGTTAGAGTAGGATTTTAGTATTCTTTACAGTATAAAGAAAGAAATCAAGTCGCATGCTATGTTAGAATATACTTCCAAAATGTACTTTGCTGAATTTTATTGCTTTAATTCAAAAAATTATTTGCCTTAAATCCTCCACATACCTATTAATGCCAACGGCTCCAGCAATGTCACCTACTACCAGAAATAAGTATTTATCAGGCTACAATAGTAGAAAATGCCTAGTTTATATAGTTAAATCCAAAAGCTAGAAATTAAATCTGTTACTAATCTAGTACCACGGTCCTGAAAGGAAATGATATTACAACTACTGCACTTCACCCCAAGGAATAAAATCACCCATCTACAGAAAATCAACATAAAAACCTTATCCATTCAGCAGCACAGGTCACTGCTAACATGGTGTTCAGCTACTTTGCCCTTGTTCTGCTTCTCATAAAGACCAAATACTCTATCCTGATATTTAAAACTTCCAGCTACTTCCAGTAATTTCTCTAACCATTCCTAGAAAAATTACCTCGCATAATCATCGTGAACTTATCAGTTAGTTTTTAACTAAATCCATACAAGCTCAGCTGAACATGAAACACTGCATGCAGCTTCAAAAGCAAGCGCAAACCTCAGGCTCCAAATTAAGTGCAAAACAAACCCACACTTGGCTCTGCCATGATCATCATCTCACAAGTTTTGACTTTTTGTTTTTTGCTTTAAGAATATTTCTCCTACAGCCTGGGATAGGAGGACAAAGACTGTTATTGCTATTTCTATTTTTAAATAGTTAGGAGGTTTACAGGCATTAGGGTGTTCTGCACCATACAAGGAAAAAAAGAATAAAAAGCTGGCCAGCAAGGCACCCTTAGAGAAAGACACTCGGGAGAAAACATTAGAATTTCATAAATGAACTCCTCCCACAAAGACACATCTCTGCACAAATTTAGCAGAAAGGAATTACTTCTCCAGAAGCTTAACTCCTCAGTACCATTCCAAAGACCTACCCTGATGTGTGTATGATGCCTTGCACAACATGGTCAGCAGAGAGCAGTCAGAAGTCACGAGAGGTAACACCCGTTCCCAGTTTTGACGGCGATCCGCTCGCTGAACACAGGGATGTTTCTGGCTCTTTCAGTTTTGCACATTGGAGGACAGTAGAGGAGGACAATACACTTTCCATCATTCTGGTCTCAGCAGAACAAGTTTACGACATCTCTGGTTTAGGAAGTGCCATTTCAATTATTTAAATCACATTGATTTTAACTGTGAATTAGCAAGCTAACCAGCTTGGGAACGTTCACAAACCTAGTAAGTGCTCACTAACAGTCAGCAAGAACACAACAGGCAGAATGATGAGCACTCAGCCTATGGCCCGGAGAAGTTACTCATCCTTCCTAGAATGGGCATTCTGATACACAAAACACCAGTCTCTCCATCTGGGTTGATTTTGTAACTCTGCGAGCAGCAAAATCACTGGGTTCTTATGCATCCATTCTTATGGATGCTAAGCTTCCCAAACTCAAATTCAACAGTTAGTATTTTAAAGTATGAATTTGAAACTATTATTTGTAGCATAAAGTCTGTAAATGTCATGTATCTTTGAGCCAAACAATTTTCTCCATGTTTATCTGATTCTCTATGCACACAGTTCGAATCATTATGAACATAACTGGCATTTTTCCTCAGTTTTACAGATTTCAGAGAATTATCCCAAGCCACTACATGCGTTTCTCTTCTTTGACTTCATATATTTTCTTTCAGTAGTTCTTAAGTTTTCATTCTCTAAGACACTTCTGCCTTTAATAGTATCTCCTTTTTATCTATTTCCTTATTCAAACCTCTACTGCATTGGCATTTGCCCCCTTCCAAGCCACAGCTCTGCTGTGCAAATATTCATTCTATTTTGTCATAGCTGATTCTGCCTCAGCCTGTTCCCCTCACAGAAGTAGTCAGTGTTTTCAAAACTCTGTGTATACTAACTGTGTTAAGATTCATAGTCTCTCCTGTCTAAGAGATGTCTAAACCAAGACACCTTTTTTGCTGAAGACGCAAAAGAAACAGAGCAGGGAAGGACTAAAAGGAGGCTCACAAACAATGTAGGGATACTTGGCCTCTACCTCCCACCAGGCCAGGGAACACAGGAGAACAGATCTGCAAAATTGCTTGTCTAAAAGCATTTGAAAGGGAACCTGTTACACCCTGACTCTCATAACAACACTTCTGGAGCTCTGAGTCAGCCTTTTCCAAGCATATTGGCCAAGGATGCACAAAGTGACAATATTTCTACAACAGCCTTCAGCTTTTATTCATTTACATGTACAGCATGTCCAAACATAGCAATTCTAGGCAGAGGCATTTTAAAAGCTGCCACCCTAAAGGGGGAGTTCCCTTTGGGGGGTAAAGGTTCAATCCACAGCAGAGCCTACTCCTGCTGAAATTGAGGGCTTTCACCTTTCTTCCCACCCCACGGTTTTTAGGCTGCCATCTCTCCTACCTCTTAGCCCATGCACCAGTTTTGAAGCCTCTGTACAAAGCAAGTAAGAAAGAAAAAACAAACACAAGGGAAAGACAACACACACACAGTCAGTGGTAGAGAGCCATTAATCTGTTCCAGCCACATTCTGAAACAGTAACCAGGCAATTGTGTACTCATAATTTGTTCCAGGCAGCAGCCTGAGCTAATACCCTTTATTTTGTGCTGAGAAGAGTCTAACAGCACCTGCAAAGTCACTGGCTACATTTCAGCTATGGGGGCATAAATCTCCAGACAAAAGAGGTAACTTTCAAAAGCACCACTGACTGGACTCTAGAACAAGAGAACTAATAGACTCTTCTGAATAGAAGTCAATAGCCTTGATGTTTATAAGATCCACAAGCAAGGATATAGTCAGGCTTCGGGAAGAATAAAAGAGACAAGAGGGTCCAAACGGTATTCTGCAGTTACAAGTTGCTATGCACATCAATGTTTCTAAAGGAACTCTTTTAGTTTGATTAAGCTCATTCCCAAAGCATTGCTCAGGAGTAAAAGCAGAAGCTAGAATATGCTGGCACAGAGGTGTCCAGACAGACCACAGGATCAGGACGTATCAGAAACTGTTAAATACATAACAATGTTACATATAATGCTGGATACGTAATAATGAATACAAAGCTGATTTATCTTGATTTTTAGCCATAAGAATTGCATCTCCTAAGCTTTGGCTGCAGGGTCATATTAAATTCATTGGTAATAATAAGCAAACATATTTATTCTCTCTCCCTGTCCTAATATACTTAAGATACTATTTATGTAAAAAAACAGTAAGGAAGGTTAGAAATCTTCAAATAAACACAGGAAGGCTGTAGGAAGGGACTGACTTTTGAAATTAAAAAGAAACAGAGTTCTACTCTTTTTTTAGCCTTATAAAGACAGTATTTATTGATATGGGCTTGGATTAAATGAGTAAAATGAAAGGCTCTCAGCCTTATCAAAAAAAACCCGACAATTTAATCAAAATATGAATTCAAGATTATGAATTATTCAAAGTAATTATCAGAGAGAATTCTTAAAAGGAGTGGGGCATATCAAATATCTTATTTTCTAGTCTCCAAATAACAATCAAATTCCAAACAAGAGTCCATATAGTGGTCATATTTGATATTTGGAAGTGTGCAGTAGCACAGACAAAACAGTCTGGATGTGTGACATCCTGCCCAGTACAACCTGCACTTAGAACAGGTGGAACCAACTGCACACCTACTGCTGTAGCTAGGAGAATTCCCAGACGTGAAGGAAGAATTACATTAATAAAGCAGGTGGAGAAAATAAGTAAGAATAAATTATGGAAATCTAATGTACACAGAATCATAGAATGGTCTAGGTTGGATTGAACCTTTAAATGCCATCTAGTTCAACTCCTCTGCATGGAGCAGCAACATCTTGGACCAGATAAGGTAGCTCTGAGCCCCATACACATCATACCTAATTTTTAAAAAAGGGGGGGAAACAAGAAATACAACTGTTGTTGTTACTAGCAAAGAGGAAGGAAAGGAACATACTTCACCTGAACCAGCATCAACACTCACAGTGATACTGTGCTTTTTCAACCATCTTGAAAGCAAATCCAGTGTTATACACTCAAAACAACTGTTTCAAAGACGCTGCCAGGCAAAGGTGTCTTCAACACAGCACTGTCTGACAAGTACGGTCCACTTAGAAGCACTTTTAAAAGCATTAGGTAGGAGCTCTTTCATTGAGAGAGCATTCTCTTGCACTAAAAAAGAAATACACATTCCCTCCAAAATTTCATACTGTCCAAAGTAGCAATCAAATTCTTCAATTTGTAATTATTTTCTAATAAATTATTTAAATTACATGCTAGATTATTTTCTTCTCTGCCAGGTCACTACCAGCACCAGCAAGTAATCCTTCTTCAGCAAGTAATCCTTCCTGCCTGACTCACTCAATAGAAATGGATGATGCAGGTATTCATCAGATTAGGTTCAGAGGATCCATTTTCAGATACACTTTTAAAGCCCACAGAAAGACGCTGAAGTAATACAGTAGGCAGGCACGGTTACATCTCTGGGGCCTTTGTTTGGTCTTTTATAAAGTAACATGCTTCCAGCATTCCCAGTGGTTTGGAGGGATATAATTGCATGCTATTACTTTAGAACTATGTGATTACTGTGCCACTGCCTTCTGCATAACCCAGCCTGTAATAAAAATGATAAGAATAGCATTTATTATTTTTGAAATGGTTTCTGCATTGCATCCACACTGATGTGGTTTAAAACATCTGACTAAACTCAAGACACTTTACATAGAGGTTTTATTTTCTTCTAACAGTACTGAGCACCATGAAAACTCCATTCTGTGTACAGAGATACTGCCCGAAAGCTCCATCTGACCAGGTCAGCACTTGAGCAGAAGTCTCAAAGACTGAGGAAGAAATGTTCTATCACATTTCTACAACCAAGATACATTTAATGCAAAGAAAAGTCACAGAAGAAAAAACATAACAAGAAGCCACAGGAATAGAAAGTGACAAGTACAATTCAGTCTCTGTAGTTATTACAGAATATAACTGCAGTAAGAACTAGAAAAATCAAACTATCCCAGTTGCTAAAGGCAAACAAGCCACGTCCCTTTCATAAGTGCATCAATTGCTATATAAAATCTGACTCCTAACTTCAGGAAAAAAATAAATGCATAAACAGAGAACTTAAAGTTGATCACCTTTTTCTTCCTCAGACCAACAAAAAGCACTCAGAATCTTTCTAGAAAACAAGCCTGATGACATTTTATGTGAGAGTAGCAGTGGACTATCACTTTCTGAATCAAAAAACATTTTCGGTCCGTAATACTAAAACACTGTCAAGTGCAGACATAGTTTCAGTTTTCTGGAAATTCCCTGCTCCTCAGGCCTCTAAACTCAACCCCCCTAACTAATCTCCTCTACATCAAGGAGTATCTTCATTTTCCTTTGAGACTGGCAATCCTCTCCTCCTCTTAAAAAAACAGTGAAAGGCTACCCCTACCCCAATAACCAGTGTTTCAGGACTTCAGAGACATGTCAGCACATCAGACCCAAAACTCTAAGTCACTCATTTCAAGGATCTATTCCAAGTAGTACAAGAAAGTTTTATACTATGCTCATTTATGGAGAGGAAGTAGAAGAGAAAATTCCCATCAAGAGTTTGCCCCAAGAGTTTCAGAAATCTGGCCTTAAGCCAAGCATCTTTTCTGTTTATATATTTGTTATGTAATGTAACAAATGAAAACAAAATTGATTTTTTTTTAATATATCAACATACAATTTTCAAGGCAGCTCCCATTAAAGTTGCAACAAGCTATTACAAACAAAACCTCAAAGCAAGTATAGATTAACACAGTGCTCTTCTAAAAAGGGACAATGATAAAAGGGCTGCTGTTGTCACAAGATTAAGATATGGGTTGATCTACACTGCTGTTTATATCAAACAAAAAGAGAATGAAAACACAATTCTACATTCAATTACATATTGAATGTTTTCCATGTAAACTCTGACAGAAGCACAATAATGCTTGAAGATAAAGACTACTTTTTCCTAGAAAAATCAGTAGAACAAGCAAGCATGTAACAAGCAGGTGCTACCTAGACACACTACACACAGCTCATGCCTGTACAGCACATACACAATACACAAACACTAACATGCAATCACTACCAATCAAACAATTTTCCCAGTATATAATCTCCTCAGTATACAATTTGGTTTTCCAACAGGTTGGTCCAATACTAGGTCAAACTAAACAAGCACAATTTCTGGATTTCCAAACTATTTATCTTGTATTGCAGCTTGATGTCTGCTAGACTTCAGCTTTAAAAAATAAATGAGATAAAAAATGCCTTTCTTGGGATGACAAGTTGAAAGTCATTCTTCTAACCACATACAGTTCCCCTACCATGCCTGCCCCTTTCACACCTGCCACTGAGTCAGCTAATGGTTAGTATGGTAATTCATGCTATCAATTCATGGTAGTTTCATTGATCAGGCTTCCTTTGCTTTTTTTTTATTGATATGATGATATAGGTGCTCACACAGACCAGTGTGAACACTCAGCAACAGCCCCCAAATAACAGAGTTAAACAATAACACATGGCACCTACCACACATCTGGGGCACTTTGGGACAGAGACAATAAGCAAGCAGCATATGTGTCTCCAGGTACAGGAAGGCATAAATGCCCTCATGTGCAGGAGTAGCTGAGAATTTAGATTCATGTTATCACATGTCTGCAAGCAGGTATAGCACCTGCTGTTTTGTGGGACAAGAGCAAGTGGCTACACGCCTCCTGCTCTGCTGCCACAACACAACTATCTCCAGCAGGTAAATGGGGACACAAGGGCATGCGGAGGCCGTACACTGAAGACCTTAGCAATACACTAATACATTCTTCTAATGTGGGTTTGCACCATCCTACCTAGTGACACCATGTAAAGAAGGGATTAGGTTCCATCACCTAGGATAAATAGGGACAGGAAAACTGATATGACCCTTTGAGGTGGGTCTGCCTCCCTGGGTGAGAAATAAGCGTGCCTTTTTCATGTTGAAGAAAGGCGTGAGGGCAAGTCAACACAGACTGAATACCTGCCCCCTCGCCACTCCTGCCCGCAGGGTTGTCAGGCCTGTCCCCTCCGCAGATTTATGTAATGATGGTGTCTCCCACTGTAGAATACATACAGTGCCTGTGAAGACAGGGATTTCTCTCTACATTTGCCTTGGAAGATAGCAGTGCAGAGAGTTGGCACTTGTGGTTACATGACTAAGGGGGAATGTCAACCTCAGTGCTGAAAAAGTGGCATTTGTAAGAGGTCGTGCCCCCTGTGGCACCTGCACAGCAAACAGTCTTCCTACAGACATGTCTTCACCTCTGGCACGCAAACAGGTGACACGTACAGAGGCACGTGAGTATCTCAATGTGGTTACACACTGACTCGCATCCCCTCCGTGCCAGGGGGGCTCAGCCACGAGCAGCAGGACAGAGGCAGCAGGCATCCACCCTGGCACTGTGTGTGCATTCCTCCCGCGGCTGAATCAAACGTGGGCTGGCTGCCACCGCAGACCTCAGCAGTCGGGGAAGGGTGGCACAGAGACGAACATTCCCCAGAGGGAGAAGAGGACAGGTGCGAGCAAGAATTCCCCACACATTCCCCCAGCGTGCCACGGGAGAGGCAGCTCTGCCTCACCAAACGCCGAGCGGGGTACGGAGGGGAGCGCGCACAGATCCAACCATATGGAAGCAAACACCCACCTCATACACCAAGGCGGGGGGAATAAAGAAAGCACGGGGTCCACGGAGAGACGGGGGTGGGCTCG
>WBMY01015187.1:48084-80299 GCA_013397315.1 Donacobius atricapilla
CACCTGCCCGCACCGTGTCCGAGAGGTCGTGGCTGGGGGCGGCAGCGCTGCGCGGGAACTCCTTCAGCTTCCTGCCGCTCAGGTTGAGCCCCCCGGAGTGCGCCGCCTCCTCCAGCGCCCGCTCCAGCCCGCGGTTCAGCGGNCGCCGCGGCGCCCCCCAGCGGCGGCGCGCTGCCGGCGGCGCTGGCGGTGCGGGCGCCGGGGAAGGCGGGGAGCGCTCGGCTCTCCATTGTTTCCCTGCCGCGGCGTTCCTTGTAAAGCCGGCCCGGGAGGCCTGCCCGCGGCCTCCTTGGACCCCTTCTGCCGGCACCCGGCAGAGCTGTCCCCCGGCAGGGCCCAGGGGCTGGGTGGGCCTGCAGGTGTGCCGGCAGCGGCCTGTGCGGGCTCGGCTTTCCGCGCCGGGAAGGTGAAAGCCGCAGCGGCTGTCGCCACCGAGCGAGGCCTTGGGGAGCATCTGCCCTGCAGGAGGGCTTTCCGTGCCGCCCGCAGGGGCCGGTTCGCACCTCTCGGGGGCTCCTGGGCACAGCCGGTCCCAGAGAGACCCTCGAAGGATTTGTGGTGACCAACCAAGCATGGGAACCAGCATCCGTTCAGTCCCTGTGGGATGACCTTTCCGAGCGGGTGAGGTGCTGGGTTTGGTTTGCTTTTCCCCTTCCTCTCTGCAGCTTGGCAAAGCTGGGCCGAGGAGATGGAGAAGAGCAAGGCCAAGTGTTCCCACAGGGGTTACAGAGTTCAAAGATGAAACAGGACCTGTACGCCATCATCCCTGACCTGTGCTTTACAGACATTTCAGTCACTTACCCTGAGCCGTGATCAATGGTTGACATTAAACCAAAGCCTTCCCAGCTCCAGGAAGTTCAGCCGCTGAGTGCTACAGGGACAAGGAAGACCTAACTGGCACAAGGAAATAACCCAAAGTTCCTGAAGAACAGGAGACATCAGAGCGAGTTTAGCAGTCATAACCAGAAAGAGCACTGGCGGAAAAAAGGGTTAAGAAAATGGGAGGAAGGGTGTTAGAGGTGGACTTTTTCACATAAAATATCATAGCATCCATTAAAAACTTGCTCTTTATAATTAAAATACGTTCTCAGTATCAGCATTTTTCATTTATGTTTTATATGCATTGTATCACTGCAAAAGTGTCAGCAAGTAGCACAGCAGTGTTTTTAAAAAGATGCCTTACATTAAGGAAAGAGCTGTAATGTAGATGAGTAGTAGGGGGTTATTTTACTGTAATTACATTTACACCTAAAATACAACCCCTGAGCTTAATCTCCAGTGCAAATTCCCCTCATACGTGCTACTGCCAGTTTTTCATGTTTGATGGAGAGAGCTTTTGGCATGACTACCAGTGTACTACCAATTCAAGAAAATTTTGGATACACCAGAGAGTGCAAATCTTGACAGCATTCCTTGGAACAGCCCCTAGCTGAAGTTAACCAACAATTACCACAACATTTGTTCCCAGATATCACATTTCCTTTGACAAAGCTTGTTGGTGGGTTATGAAGATCGTATTACCCACAAATTTCCACTAGTCACAGCATGTTTTGTTTTTGTTAAAATGCTTAATTCCAGCTTGTGTGCCATCTTTGCATTGCTGCTGGAAAGCATAAAGAAATAGCTGCATCTTCTCAGCAATTTAAAGAAAAGTTAATAAACAGTAAGTAATAAAAATATTATTCAAGTTGAATAAACTGTGAATAAGAACTAACTGCTAGGCTCTCCCTATATTTTTAAATGCAATTTTTAAAATGCAAGTTTAATGAACTAAGTACTATAGTCTTATACATTTAAAGAAATCTGAAATACTGTAGGTTTTATAACTCAGTAAATGACTTTGCATGGGAGATTTCCTGTGTATTAAATTACCCAACATAATGGAATTTTATTTGGAAATTTTAAATATAGAACCAAGCATTCAGGCAACATAGATGAAAAATTCCTCTTCCAGCATCAGGTCTTTACAATCAGGAATCCAGCCTGTCTTATGGTGAGGTTTGCGAAGTTTTCTCACCAGTGGAACACCCTGTCCCTTCCTCTTCCACTTCTGGTAGGACAAAATTATTTCTAAAGCTGTTTTTTATTAAAAAACAATTTTCTTTTTCTCCTCATTGACCTCATACCATAACACAAATCCTGGGAATTGATTCACAGCATCTTGCTGAAGGGTGATTAGCAGCAATACCTTTCTCAGCCTTGTTTGAAGGACAACCCGTCCCCCTTTGCAGGAGGTACCCAAAGCCCAGAGGAGCCACCAGGTTACCCTGCTTGCAGGCAGACGCCGTGTGCCCACCTTGGCCGCCCTGCTGGGCTCACACGGAGGGCCTGTGGCTGGCAAAGGCAGACAAGTCAGCACAGCCTTCCCTCTTGAGACATGCAACATCAGGACAGCTGAGATTACAGAAAGGTTGGGGCTATGCAGGCACTTGGCCTAGCAGGGGTTCAAGATGTAGGTTTTACTTTATAGCAGTGCAAGGGCACACACCAATCATCAGGGATCAAGACTGATTTAAACTGCTTTTTGCTCTAAGCAGCTGAGCTGCAATGCAGGCATGACCTGTGCTTATCAGACACTGAGTTGAAACTTCTGGAAGTAACACTATGAAAACTGTCCATGTTACCAAGAAAGATCGGGGAAAGCAAAGAAAACCCTGCACAGCACTGAGGCTGTACATTGCCTTCACTTTCTCTTCTCACTGCCTAAGCACTGTGCCAGATCTGTCTCTGTTCCTATAGATACAAAGGATTAGAAACTGGAAGCACTACAGAAAACAAAAAGATCAATCACAGCAGCACCAGTTTCCTATCTATGCAGATGCATTTGGAAGGTCACACTTCAAATGTTGACTTTGGTCAGATCACTAAGTGGGCACATCCTGGCGCAGCTAAACTAAGCTAGTGGCAAGCTGCCACTGCAAGCAGCTCTTCCATTCCTTACCCCCACCAGTTCCTACATGACAGTATTTGCAGTTGTTTGAGTCTTCAGTAAGACCTAGAACAGCTTAAAAGGGGCTGCTAGGAGCAGCTCTAGAAGGAAAACAGTGGATACTCTTCAGCAAGCTGATAAGTGTAGCAGAGAAGAATGCAGGAGGAAGTCTTATGGATGGTATCAGAAGAGAAGTAACTGTTCTGCCTGTTGGGTCACACATAGTGGTTTTGACAAGAAAATTCGTATCAGAGAGGTACAGAAAGTATCACAGTACCACAGGAGACATGAGCCTTAGAGTTTTGGAGTGAATTTCTATGACTAAATTGGCAGAAAAAAGGCAAATGGCAAGGCCCATGTGGCTTGTGAAGGTGTTCACCTCATGTTCCACGTGCTCTAAGATAATGCTGAAGAAGGAATTGTGTGAAGTAGCTCAGACACAGTCAGGGCACACTAATGCTTTCTTCACTTGAATATCACAGGTGGACAAGCTTCCTGGTCTGGAGACAGAAACAACACACATATTAAATAAAACATCAAACAGAAAGTGTGTGGCACTCAACGTGCAAGGCTGTCTCTGTTTGGTGCCACACAAAACAGCAGCTACAACTCAGGACACATTATACATCCTTGGTATCTTGACAAACAGCACCAGGACAAAGAAAATTACTAGAGGAATCTCAAGATAAAAAGTACACATACTGAAGCATCAGGTGGCACAGAATGAAAGATGCTCCTTTCAATTAGAGCACAGACTCCCTACCCTGCTCAGAGCATTCTTGGGAGGAGCAGTTCATAGCAGACACACCAGAAGGATTAGTAGCCTACACAGAACAGACACACCAGGAGAATGAGTAGCCTACGCAGAGCAGACAATGTGCTGGAGCTTCCTTGCAGCAAAGCTGGTGAAAGGAGTTTGAAAGGCAAGGAAGCTATATCAGGAAATAGCTCAGAAAAATCCATCTACAGAACACCTACCTCTCAGAACACTCAGGAAAGAGAAAAAAAAAAAAAGGGTGAGGGGAAGAAGAGAACAATTAATTGATAAGAGACAAGAGATCAAGGGGAGCTTATATATAAAGCAGGCACTCAGGAAGTAGATAAGCACGATTGTCACCACTCAGAAGACAAACAAGGTTCATCCTTATATAGACTCGAGCAAGCTCACTTGCTTGAGGGAACAGAATTATTTAATTGCTACAGAAAAAGAAGCACTTCTTGGTGCCTGCCACTTACTGTGACAAGCATTGGGAGCTCAGGAAAGCATCTCCCTCGCTGTGTCCTGAGACCTAGCAGATGGGCAGGCTCGAAACACACCCTGAGTGATGGCTGATGGGACTCCATTGCCACAGGATGGATCTCAAACACCACCACGTACACTGGGCAAATTGGCAAGGTTCACTGCCACTGTCATGGTAGTGATGCTCTGTACATACGCTGATGCATGAGGACAGAAACTGCAGGAGATCATGACCACAAGTTCAGTTCTCATGAGAGGTCATGGAAATAGACCTAAATGCAAACTAAAACCGAAATGAAACTTAGTATCACTGAAACACTGGAAATACCTAAAGACTTAAAGGCAATGCATTTACATGTCCATACTTGAAATACTAATTTAGCTCATATTATTAGTTGTAAACTGGCAGAGTTTCTTTCATGTTTTTCAGGCAACCTTGAAATATGCAATGTGATAGAGTGATAACTATAGCCATTCTTACCTTGTATCAACTTCAGCAGAGGTTCAGGGGATTGTAACTGTGATGGGAACCTTGCTCTTCAAACAGGAAGAGCTGATAGGTGTTTGAACTATGGAGAGCAAAAGAAAGATATATCTAAGCTGGGAAAGGATTGTCTTCCAGGAGTTTGCCTTTGTGAAAATTTGAAACAGCATCTGGTAGGGGAAGAAACCATCAGAGTAAGATATAACCTGTCTTCCAACAAAAATAGAGTTATTGTCAATAGCAATGAGACTGGTTATTGTCAATAGCAATGAGACAACATCTGTGGAGGCACATTGCTGGCAGCCTCACAATACCTCCAGTATGTATGCTGTTGAAATAAAACAGTTTATATGTCTGTTGCAAAAAAACTACCCAAACCTGATTTCCTACCCACATCAGATTATTAGCACAGACAGATGAAATGAAAATAGAAATAGCAAGTCCTCAGTCTATTGCAAAATTCAGAAAATGCAAGGAGATAGAAGACATCAGCCAGTCAGGTGAATTCAGGTTTTTAGGTGAAGCACACAAGGCAAAGACTTTGTAAGATCCATGTTAATGATTATGGGAAAGACAGCAGGTAGAATGCTTCATACCCCTTCAAAGGACAGCAAAAACACTGGGACTGAAGAGAACTACTGCCTGGTGAACCATTGTGATGTAGAAGGGGGAAAGTGAATGCCTAAAGGCCAAAAACAGCAGTGGAAATTAAAGAACAGCTCAACCCTACACGCAAGCCCAAATATATTCCCTGCAAACCACACAAACCATCTCTCTGGTATAAACAAGTTCTTGAGACTCCTGGGAACTCAGTAAGAGCTGTGAACCAACACAAACCTGCTGGTTGCAAACCACTCAACTGACTTAAGTCAGGTGAGTGATTTCAGTTGACTGTGTAATAAATGATTTAGAATAAATTCGTACTAATGACTAAAACTACAGTATCTTTTAATGGAAACTGAGTAATGGGAAAGAGCAAAATGCACCAGGTGATAAGAGAAAAGGTATTCGCTACCAGGGATGAATGCCTGTCTCAGAAGAAGGGTATTCTGGAGGATTATTTTGTCTGGCAAAACACCAGCAATATGCGTTAATGATAAGAGGAATATTTGTCGCCAGAAAAAGATATTCAAGAGGATTATCATCTAACAAGATTGCAGCGATAGGGGTATTCCGAGAAGCGGCCACAAGAAAGAACATGCATTAATATGTGAAAATGGGCAAGATCAGTGAGGGGAAACAGGAAGACCCCCCACCCCCGTACCCCGCAAAGTCTGAAAATAGTATAAAAAAGACCCTGTGGGAACAGTATTTGGTGAACTACAGGGGTACAGAGCGGTCTGAACCCGGTTCACCCAACACTGATCGCCTGGCTCGGTGCTGTTTTGCTTGTGGCTTTTTCCAATTTTACTTTGATTATTTAATAAATTCTTTTAATCATTAAATTGGCTGATTCATTTGTAACAACCAGCACTGTGTTTAGGCCTTGTCCTCGCTCATTCCAGACATGTTGCTGATACCAGTCAACTGGCAACAGTAAATTTGGAGGGGAAATTGCGAAGAGGCTATCTGCCACTGGGGAAAAAATACACTGTGTGTGCAGTTCTTGAATGGGGAATTGTATCCAAAACCATGTTAGTAGCCAGATATGCTTTGATAATGTGCACAGATATGGATCCATTGCAACCACCAGCACCTCTCTGTCCAGAAAGTGTTCCACCCCTAAGAAGTATCTTTGTTTTCCAAATATGTGCCCAGGGCCACTGAAACAAGTGTTATTTACAATAACAGCACCATCAGAATAAGACTTTTACTAGCAAAGAGTAATCTCTTCCTTGTTTGTCCTGCTAGCCCCCAAACATCAGTAAGGATGGCAAGATGCAATATTTTATGAAGAGTAAGCTGTGTGCTCTCAGGTTTAATCATTTGGTTTAAAATCACTTTCTATGGAAGTGAAGCTGTTATGTATTTTATAGAAAGATTTTGGCCCATATGAGAATGTTGCCTTGCTACATGGACATGGGAAATGCTGGTCTAGGAGGAGAAACTCGGTATACTTTGTATTTCAAGAACCGTGACTGCATAGCTACAGAAAAAAATGCATGTCTTGCAGCAACCTTGATTCTTTCCTATTTCATATATGGTGCCAGAGCAGCTGATAGTGCCTTGCAGGTGATCAAAAGTAACTTAAAGCCACATTTGCTATGCTGCAAGTACTGTGGTACAGGTCTTGAAAATCAGTAGCAAAGAATTAAGGTCAAAGTTGCAAATTTAATTGCAATTTATGTCCTCATCCCTTCCATAAAGATCAGGGCATTCAGCAATTCATATTAAACTTCCCAAAACCACTAATTTTTCATAACTAGCAAGAAATATATTATTTCCTGGTTTCTTTGACAGAAAAACAGCAAGTTATCCTGTTTCATCATAACTCTCTAACACATCTAAAATAACTATAATAACTATGTGCCAAGTAAGTTTGTAAGCAATATTTTAGAGGCATTCTACTCACAGTTAGTTACAGAACACACCACTTAGTTTAGAGAAGTCTTAATTTCTTCCCGCACATAACAAAGCCTCCAACCTGTAGCCACTGGACATTAGTTCCCAGATTCTGATCTGGATCACTGGAGCCCAGCATGGGCTGAGCTGGGGTGCAGTGGAAATGCAGAGGCAGGGACCTGAGGAGGTGATACGGCTCTTCTAGTTGTGAATTTGCTGCCACATCTGCAGCAAGGAGCACTTCTCAGCCCTGCATCACAAGCTTGCAGCATCTGTGAGGTGAACAGAATCCTCATACAGCAGACCCTTTGCACCTTCCAGTGAAGTCTGGGTCTTGCAATCACAGTATGGGGATGTGAACCTTCCACCACTCCAGAATCTCATGTGCTGGCTACAAGTGAGTGACCGGACACAGTAGGAGCTGGGTGGGAACCACAGGCAGGACCAGTGCTCATATCAACCATGCTAGAGAGGTAGTACTCTCCACTGCAGCCTCCCTCCAAATTCCATGTAACTTGTCCCTTGTCCCTGTCACTTTTCAAATCACACCATTGTATGAGAGCATCTCAGTCTTTGCCAAAGATGACGCTAAGTGATGTAGTGTTGTTTAGGAGAAGTTCCTCTTATTTTTATTTTAAAAGTGCAAGAAGACAATTACTGGCTAGAATTCCTTGCATTATAAGAATCGAATCATATTTCTTATATACAGGCCTGCATGTTTGGTGACTGAGTGCATACCATGAATTAAGAGGCGTACTATCAAGGATCTCAATGGAAATAATATATTCCTCTTAGGAAGAAATAGTATGCAGTGTTCCTAGTAAGACTATCTGCAAAAGAGCTCAAAAATGGTTCACATGGGGTAAGTCCAGATTCTTGCAGTGCTGGGCAGACAACACCCCTCCCTTTACCTCCTCCTCTTTCCAGACACACACTGTCAGACTGGGCAATGCACTGCCAGCGGAATAACTTTCCTTCTCACTGGCAGGTGGAGTTACAGCCTGTTCTTGGACATGGAAAAATAAAGGCAACCCTGTTAGCTTCAGACTTTCATACCCTGCATGTAGTGAAGGCCGGGAAAATGCCCAGGCATGGGTGGTGCTCTGGCTGCTTTCTCCCAATGGTTTGGCTCCTGAGAGATGCCAGAAGAGCTTCCCATGCTGCAGAATCTGATGGGAGTGAAGCATGCTCACCTTCCTGCAGAATCTCTCTGTAGGGGACATCCTTACATTCTCAATGTGCATCCATTTAAGGACAACTACATGAATATCCTTTTCTGTTCTCTCCCAGTTTTGTTTGAGCCATCTCCTTTACCTTCAAGTACCTTCAAGTACTTTCTTATTGTCTCACACTCTATTTTTAACAATAGGAGCTGAGCACTGAAACAGCAGAGCTAAGTGAAATGTACATAGAGAGAAGGGGAAGGAAAAGCAATTCTTCACCCATCCCCCCATCTGTGAACTGTACATCTCTGTTAATATGCAAAACACACAGCAGCCTGCACAGCATACATTACATGTAGCAGTTAAAGTAGGGATGTTTTTTTTCCGTGTGTTGTCTATGGCACTGAAAACACTGTTACTACTACAACACCCAAGCAGTAATGCAGATTACTGGTCTTCAGTGATTCTAACAAATGAAAGAGAAATAGCAGAATTCCCTGAAAAAAAGCCCTTTCAGGAATCTTGCTGCCTTTCCCTGAACTCATTTGGGCATATATTTGGGCAAAGGTAGATCCTTCATCTGATCCATGAGAGCCTAGGCAGCTGCTTAGAAAAAATGAAAATAGCTAACAAAGCAAAACAAATGTTCTTAGTACTCTGAAGAAAAATAAAAGCAAGAAGGAAAGTGCTAGTCAGGGAAAGCATCCATTCAAGGCTTTCCATGACAGATGGGGGTAGGGGATAGAGATTATTTTTATAGAAGAAGAATGGAAATAGGAACTAGATGTTGAGACCAGTGTTTTACTGGTTGGTTGGTTGGTTGGTGTTTGTTTTGTTGTTTGGTTTTTTTTTTTTCACAAAAAAATGTTGATTCTCCATCCTTGCAAAGAAACAATTGATTTTTCTAAGATATTAAGCTCAGAAATTATTAGGATGATTGCTATTATAATGCTTCTATATTGTAGAAGCTTCTACAATTCTACTATAATATCTTGTGCCCTGATGAGATACCATTCTCTGTAATTACAGGCCACAAAAATGAGGCCTGTTTCACAAACAATTTCAGAAGTTTTATTCTGATCTTATAAATTGCCTTCCTTTTTGTACATACAACACAGTTCAAGTTCACACAAACCAGCAGCAAACTCCTCACATCTTTCATCTCTGGCCACTTCCTTCTTCTTCAGGCCAGCGAGTCCTTCTGAGGCAGCATCTCTTACAGGACAAGTCACAGGGCTCCACATCTCTCTGAGCAAGCACTGCCCACCAGCACTGGAGCATGGGGAGCTTTTGGTCCAGTCCTTGAGTGAGTTTGGCTTGCTCAGAGCAAACTTCTAAATGCCTGTAGGACCTCTTCAAACTGCCTTTGTGTGGATGTTTATGCCAAGTGTGCCTAATTTTGGACACTGCAGTTTGTTAAAACTAGGAGATTCAGGATACTCACATTCACACGAAACTCATAAAATGTCTTTGCTGTGCTCTGCTGGAGGTACATATCCTAGGCACTTATTCATAGCAACACTGCATCTTTCATTCACAGACAGCATTTTCAAATTACCTGACTTTTGTTAGGTCATAGACATTTAACCACAGAAGTGAAGAAGATTGATTTCAAGGTAAGCATGTATTTAAATCCTAATTACCAGGTGCACCTCATATTTGCAACAGATCTGCAATAAAACCTCTGAAAATTGGCCAGCACTCATGTTTTTAACAGAACACCACCCAGTATTAAGTCAGAAGACTTAATAAATCTAAATATATTACAGTACTTTTATCAGCTAGCTATACAAATTCCTCAAGCGTGAAATCAGGCTTGCTTTACAATAACTCATTTTCACTAAACCAGATTGATGGCAATAATTATATTTGTATATGTCAGTTCCTTTGAAGCCCCAAGTCATTTTTCTGTCATTTTGCCTACAACTGATGTACGCTAACAAGCCTATAATTAGTGGCTCGTCACACTCTGAATTCTGGCACAGACTTGGTATTTTCCCAGTCTTCCAGAATTTTCTGATTCCAAGGTGTTTTCTGAACATCTTTAACTGCTGATGTGTTGAAAGTCATGTATGATTCTGCCAGAATACAAGCACACCCTCCTCTATTTTGAAGAATACATTTCTGAAATATTTCTGCCTGTTGTGCATCACTGATATTGTTTTTTTCTGCTTTTTCTAGTGATGGGCCTAAACCATTATCATTGTTCCTAAACCATTATCATTGTATGATTTCATATTATCCTTGGCTGTCATTTTCAGATTTTTATTTACTTATTTTCATCGCATGATGACTTTTTACTTTTATGGATTTGTCTTTTTTCCACTATAGAAGTTGTCTTTTCAACAACTGATTTCCTTCTGCCACTGAATCATAACTGATGTTTAGTCCTTCATTGACAAAGGATAATGTGACACTTTTCTATCTGAATAAATGTCTCTAAAATAAATTTCCATTTTTATTTTTCTATTTCATTTCCCATACACTTTTTTCTTAATTTATCCTGAATCAGGAATTTAATTTTCAGGATAGCCAGTACACATAAACTACTACTGGTGGCCTGTGTGCAGCTCTTGCTCATATTAAACATAGTCAGAACATGGTCAGTTACCCTGAGGCAACCAAAGCTTTCCCTGGTAGCCATTAATTCTTTTTTTATGAACAGAGACTGTAATGCAAATCCTGAGACAACAGCTAAATTAAAGTCATAGGGATTCTCTGAATTCCAGGAGTTCCTACATTCTGAATATCTGTTTTTTACAACAAACCTGAATGTTCTTCTAAAATAATGCTATGGGGAGAAGGTAGGAATGCAGAGAATTTTTTTGTCTATTCTTCCTTTTTTTAAAACACCTGAAAATACTGATTCCCTGCCCCCTGATGTTGCCTTCAGCGGAATGGTCAGCACCAGAGCCGGAGGTGACTGGCTCAGCAAGGGCCAGATGACTGTAGGACATTGCAAAGTGTTTTGCAGGTGATTGTCTTCTCAGTGGCCCTATCCCTGAGAGAACAGGCAAGGGTCAAATCTGTCTGCAGATTAATCAAAGTCTATAGACCTCTCATGGATTTTCCCTCAGCTTTGCAGGGATCCAGTATAAGCATGTTTTCCTCCCAGTCCTTCTCAAATTTGACCTCTTTTGCTCCCAGCCCATCCAGACTCATCTTTTCCCATTCCTGGCTTCTCATTCCCAGTCCCAGCCTCCTACATTTTCTCACCCAGCCCAAATCTCCCCTCATAATCCCATCCTGCCTTTGCTCTATCCTTGTCCAAATTGCCCACATGTGTCCAAGCTCTAGTTCTGTTTTTTCCTGTGTTTAAACTAATCTCTTCTTATTGCCACCTGCCAGAAAAAGAGGGACATTAGGAGGCCAGGAAAAACAGAACCCAAGGCCATGACAGCCCAGAGCTGCAATTACACAGTCCAGGAGGAATGGCGTCCAGCTCAGACAGACTTTTCAAAGTATTTAGCACACAGCTGCAGCAGAGATTTACAAAGTGTGCTAGCTGCAATTTTTCTGCCCTAAAAGGTCTACAACTTGGACATATTTGGGTTCATTTTTCTGGAGATACAAAGTATACAAAACTCATTTACAGTTAGTTTCATGTCCCTCCTATAAGCACAGGGACCAACTGGAGTTTCCAAATGAAAGACAGAAATTAGCATCATAAAATAACACATACTTTCTAGCCACATTCTTGGAAAGGAATTGAGCTGTTTTATTTACGCACCTAAATTTCAGCTAAATGAGCAGATGCACAGCAGGGAAACTTTCATTCCCCATTGTTACCATTTGGCAAAGTTATAAGCATAGGGAACAGGAGTTCATCATGGAAAACATTGGACAAACAATAGATGGTGCCACTATTAATACAAATACTTCTATTTTTAGATTTCCTGTAAAATCTTCATTAAGTATGAAGAGAATTTGATATACTATTCTTTGCTGCAATTACATTAACATTTGACTGAAACCTCTGGGGAATCAATGAGAGGTAATAACACCAAGAAAGTGTAAACCAACTGCTGAGATGGATACAAGTTGAGGAGATTTTGGAGGCAGCTTTATAATAACAAGTAGTGTGTTATGAAGTTGGACCTACTGGTTTAAAAATACTGGGGGGAGGGTGGGGAAGGGAAGTGGGGGGGAAGAGCAAAAATGTACCAGAAATCTAAGGGAAGTAAAGCCTCACTATCTATGGTTGGGTTTATGTGTCTTTCCCCATTGTAGTAACCAAGAATCTATTTTGACTGCATATAAGAAAACAAATAACAAAGAGAATACTATAAAGTTATCAGCAAAAATATAAACAGGGAATAGGAGATAAGAGAAACTTGAAGAAATTGTCAACTTGGGATAATGCATTGTACCCTAAGATTTATATTAATTACACAGGTGGACAGACAGCAGTGAGAAGGGAAGGGATGGAAAGTCCCCTTTCTGTGGCCCAGTAATCACTAAATAATAAGAGCATTAAGACAGCAGATGTGCACTGATACCGTTCTCTTGTGTGCTCAAGTGCATCTGAGCTGGGATACTTCAGCTGACTGAGAATCGCACCAGGCATGGCCAAGTGCAGCCTTCACCTCATGTTGTGCAGACTTAGGTCTTGTCCTCATTTTGTCCTTACTTGAGGACCTGTCCTCTTTTTGGTTACTATATTTATCTGCCTTAGAAATTCAGCTACCTTTTGCCATTTGCCTCATACCATAATACATGAGTTCTTGATAGCAACACAATGAGGTTGGAAAGTCTCATTTAATAGACAGGAATGTGGAAGAGCAAGACCAAGATACTGCAGTAGGAGGCCTTAAGCAGAATTAGGCCATCATTTCTGTATTTTGTTTCTACTGACCTGAAATTATTTGCCCAAAGACACAGAATAAGTGGCAGAATCCAAGTCAAGAATGTCCTACCCTAAGGTTGTAGTGACCGTCTTCCCTTAAAGCATAGGCAGTCAGTGGCATCCTGACACTGCATTTCCACATTGAATGACAGTGTTTGAGACTGTTCAGCTTCACTCTGAAGAATATTTGGGAAGAAACCTCTCATGCGAGTGTTTATTCATCAAAACCAATTTCTTCTCCATTGAAAAGAGAAGAAAGGAGCATGGCAAAAAAATTTGTAGTTCAGACCCACCCAAGGATCAAAGTCATTTGGCCTAGGATGGCTGCTGTTGTAGCCAGGTGATTACAGGCACCTCAGCTGTTTTTGGCACTTCAGCACTTCTATTCAAGGTCAGTTCAGTGCATCTGCATTGCACTTATGCCTCTGAATGCAGCATAGGCATATGCTCTGAAAGTGGGTCATAGCTTTCAAGATGATGAAAGCTAAATCATACAGCAATTATGCTCAGGATCTAATCTGTTGCACTGACTCTCAGTGCACTTTGACTCTTAAAATAAGAACCTTTAAGTAGACTGTGCAATACTAGTTCAAAGAGATTTGTGCTTTACCTAGTCTCTAGTGTGATTATTATAAAGGTAAAACTTTAGAAAACCATTCAATCTGCCTCTATTAGCAAAGGTCAAGTGTCTAGTTTGAAAAAAAATAATACTAAGTGGGGACAAGTCTCTGGTGATACTTGGTTTTGCTGAACATGTCTCTACAGATCAGACCCCTGCAGAGCTGCTGCTTACCTGGATTGCAAGACAAGCCCAAGTGTCAGGTGCTGCTCATCCTCTACCTGGCTACCCCTGTGACACAAAGATGTGAGAGTCCACAACATCCCTGCCTGCAGTGACACCTCCTTTCTCACTGCATTTCCACCTTCAGAACTCCCACACCACCTGTGCCAGCAACGTGGATGTCTGTGGGCTGAACACCTTCTGCAGAAAAGAGAGGCCAGAGAGGTGGGTTTTTAACACAACAGAACTGCAAGGCAGTTTATAACATACAAGAGGGAGACATTTAGAGACACCAGTTTAGCTCTGAGTCATTACTGCCAAAACACATGGAAAAAATGCTTCACACTTCTATTTCCATAATATATAATTCCACTGTCTGGGCCTTTTAACAGTAATGTAGGTTGTGAATAAGATAGATTCAAAACAATAGAAATGTCAGCCTGGGTATTGATAAGCTCTTGTTACCTTTTAAGTAACACGGGAACAACAGCATTTAATTCCTCAATGAAAATGACTTAGAGCCTGTTTGTTTCCAACAAGGCACCTTAAAAGATGTAATAGAAATAGGTGTTCCAATATTCAGTACCTTGCAAATGATGGGTTATGTTCATGCTTTGATATAGCTGACTGCATTAGAATTTGAAAACTATGGCAGAAACTTGTCAATTTAAAAGCAGTCATCTTCTATCATCCTTTGAATGCTTGTATATGTATATAGATCTATGTATGTTTAATTAGTGCTATTATTGTAAAATTATAAGATGCGTCTGTTTGGGCTCTTCTTTATACATTGCTACTGATAAAGATTTCCTTAAAATAAAAGGTGTCAGATGCTTTGAGAAAAATATCCAATTTTTGTTTGCCTCTAGTGGAACTGTGGGTTAGCACAAGCAAGAAATAGACAATAATAATGTTCATGCTGCGGTTGGCCAGAATCAAAAATATTGCTTCCAGGTTTGAGACCTAGAGCATAATTTCCATATTCCTCTCTATACAAAGGACAACTGTGGTTCAATAACCCTCACTAATAAAGAATTTAATTCCTTTTCTTTTTTGTACAGCTGCCAGTAGTACAGGAAAAAGGGTTATTTTCATTATAGAAAAAATTTCAAGGTCCAAGACAGCCATAAACTTGCTTTTTGTGATGATCTCCATATTGCATAAAAATATTAGATTAAAATATAAGCTAAAGGCATTCCAGAAGAAATGGTCTCTGTAGTTACGGATCATTGAAATCTTAGGTGTAGCAAATATTCATGGTACATAAAATACCTCTGCTCCAGGATCAGATGCAAGCTTTAAGGAAGGAAGTTATAAATTTAAAGATAACTAAAGGGTTTAGGTAAGAAGTAGAATTTTTGGTGAGATTCCACTACAATGCAATGCATCTATGGAGAATTTGCCACACACCACATGAATCAAGTATTGCCAGTAAGGACAAGAGCAGCTTCAAGTCATTCTGCCTCCCTACACCTTGCAGTTCCATACAGCCCTCTAAAACCTTATCTTTCTTACACCAATACCTGTGCCAGCTTTGCATGTCTCCAACATGTGGCAACAGATTGGTGTTTTATTACCTTTGGAGTGCTGTAAGGCAGGTCAGCTGTAAGGAAAACAGGACACTCCGCCCTCTGCGGAGCTGAGCATGATCTGTGGTGCACATCTTATCCCCTGGGGATTAGAGTGCTCAGGACAGCTTTCAAGGCAGGAGCTACAGCCCTGAGAAGCAAATAAGGTGTTCCTGAGAGGAAAGGGCCTGTCCACCTTCAGCTGTACAGCAACTATCGTAGGGTTCTATCACTACTGGGGGTGACTGGAGTTTAATGATGTTTTCTAAAATCATTACCCCAGGTGTTCCTCATCTACAGCTTCTCAAGGCTCATTTGATAGCTCCTGAGGAGTAAGAGAATCAAACCAACCCTTAGGTAGACGTAGCACGATATGATCTGCTCCTGTATTTAATACAAGTCTTAGTAAACATTACCAAGGGAGAGGGGAATTCTTGTAACTTTCCAGCCTTAAAAGCCTCTCATGTTTGCTTTTAGCTGCAGTGGTGAAAAGAGCCATTATAATGACAGAGTGACTTGAAGAGCAGCTCCTCACAGTGTCAGTGACAGCTTACTAAGTCCTATTATTCTGCTTTCCCCACAGAGTTATCTATGCAGCCATGCAGTAAGCCACTCAGAGAAATGGATTGGATTTTATAGCTTGGGTTTTTTTTTACTTTTCGTTTTTGAGATGAGGAAGTCAGACTGGCTGTTTGGACTGGAGGAGAAGTTAGGAAAAATTTTTTAGGGAAGAACAAAGAGCTAGGAGGCTGGGTGAGAGGGCAGCTGCTGGTTTAACACTTCTACACGTGTCAATGCCACATAAGAGATCAGCATTGCTGGCTGGAATACCTAGTAGCTCCTCTAACATTCATTTTATCTTAAGAGTTTGGATTTTTTTTTTTTAATCTGGATTTTTATAGCACATAAAAATCTCCAAATGAGTGGTTTAACTGCCTTATCTTAGCATTATATATACAGGACACAAAGAAGGAGAGGAGCAGTCTGTTTTGATTAACAACTAATTTGATATTTCTTTGACCAAAGGCATTGATCTGTAGCAAACATTGCTGCATTTATAATTCATAAGCACAGGGAGTGACAAGTCCCACTACGATGACAGAGGTAAGATTAATTATGTGCCTTTGCTGTAAGTTTCCTTATGGCACCATATTTTGTTTAGGTTGTTTTCTGGTACATTTATTCTGTACTCTGAATTATCTTGGTTCGCAGTGTACACTCTGAATTATCTTGGTTCGCAGTGTACACTCGTGCCATAAGGAAATTACTTGTGTATTTTATCTTAACCCTTTGTAACCTGTTTGTATTCCTGACCATCACCTCAAGTGTATCTAATCCTTAGTCTTCTCTTTGGCATCCATCAATTTCCCAAGCAATTTCCAGTTTTTATTTTCCAATAGAAATGACCCTCCTTAGAATAGCTTCAGCTGGCTGAGTTTTGGCTAAAGACTGCCTCTGCCTGAGCACTGCCCTGCAAACATTTGCTAGCACACAGGAGGAAAGCATCACCTCCCTTCCAGCAAGAAAGCCTAAGACAGACCATGAAAGGCTTTCTGAAATTTGTTCACCCTTCACTGTTTTGTTTTTTTTTTTAATGCTGTAAGCAACAAAAGAGAACCAGCTGCTTTGTTTTATTAAAAAATTTCTGAACTCTTGTAGGTTTACAAGTACACATGAAGCTACTGCCAGCCAGCAGCTCTAGCTTTCCCCCAGGGCCTTGTGCCTGGGGCAGGAGCAGCCCAGCCCTGCCTGTGGGCTGGAGGGGGTGAGCAGTGATGCCTGGTGTCATGGCTACACTTCAGCCTCAGAGGTCTCTCTCCAGAAGATCTGTTGCCAGGCTCCAGCATGTTCCCCGCTCCAAGCACCAGGATCACTTCCAGCAGCAACTTGTTCCTTGTAGGCAATGTTTAGCTGGGAAATCAAAGGTGGTTACTTTGGCAGTTCCTTGGCACTGGCAAAAAGAGGATACTTCTTGCACTGTATGTTTTGCATACATACATATACATATATAGATATATATGTTATAATATATTTATATATAATTTATATATTCCATTTCAGTAAACACTCAGAACTGATAAACTTGAGCTATAACTGGATCAAAATTGTTGGACTCAATGGTCTTAGAGGTCTTTTTCAATCAAAATAATTCTATGATTAAAAAAAAAANGTGTCAATGCCACATAAGAGATCAGCATTGCTGGCTGGAATACCTAGTAGCTCCTCTAACATTCATTTTATCTTAAGAGTTTGGATTTTTTTTTTTTAATCTGGATTTTTATAGCACATAAAAATCTCCAAATGAGTGGTTTAACTGCCTTATCTTAGCATTATATATACAGGACACAAAGAAGGAGAGGAGCAGTCTGTTTTGATTAACAACTAATTTGATATTTCTTTGACCAAAGGCATTGATCTGTAGCAAACATTGCTGCATTTATAATTCATAAGCACAGGGAGTGACAAGTCCCACTACGATGACAGAGGTAAGATTAATTATGTGCCTTTGCTGTAAGTTTCCTTATGGCACCATATTTTGTTTAGGTTGTTTTCTGGTACATTTATTCTGTACTCTGAATTATCTTGGTTCGCAGTGTACACTCTGAATTATCTTGGTTCGCAGTGTACACTCGTGCCATAAGGAAATTACTTGTGTATTTTATCTTAACCCTTTGTAACCTGTTTGTATTCCTGACCATCACCTCAAGTGTATCTAATCCTTAGTCTTCTCTTTGGCATCCATCAATTTCCCAAGCAATTTCCAGTTTTTATTTTCCAATAGAAATGACCCTCCTTAGAATAGCTTCAGCTGGCTGAGTTTTGGCTAAAGACTGCCTCTGCCTGAGCACTGCCCTGCAAACATTTGCTAGCACACAGGAGGAAAGCATCACCTCCCTTCCAGCAAGAAAGCCTAAGACAGACCATGAAAGGCTTTCTGAAATTTGTTCACCCTTCACTGTTTTGTTTTTTTTTTTAATGCTGTAAGCAACAAAAGAGAACCAGCTGCTTTGTTTTATTAAAAAATTTCTGAACTCTTGTAGGTTTACAAGTACACATGAAGCTACTGCCAGCCAGCAGCTCTAGCTTTCCCCCAGGGCCTTGTGCCTGGGGCAGGAGCAGCCCAGCCCTGCCTGTGGGCTGGAGGGGGTGAGCAGTGATGCCTGGTGTCATGGCTACACTTCAGCCTCAGAGGTCTCTCTCCAGAAGATCTGTTGCCAGGCTCCAGCATGTTCCCCGCTCCAAGCACCAGGATCACTTCCAGCAGCAACTTGTTCCTTGTAGGCAATGTTTAGCTGGGAAATCAAAGGTGGTTACTTTGGCAGTTCCTTGGCACTGGCAAAAAGAGGATACTTCTTGCACTGTATGTTTTGCATACATANAACAAGCAATGGAAACAGGACTGAAAAACAATATCTATATATTGGTTTACAGTCATGGATCAGTGAAGAATGTTGTGGTATGACAGATAATTTTGCCTTTTCCGTGCCCTTTGCCCTGCCTCTTTAAGCCAACCACAAGTTAATTCAACAAGCTGAGATGTACTGATCTGCTTATTAAATCATTATAAGCCCATGTCGAAACAATTTCAGCCACAGCTAAAGCTGAATCAAAGGTTCACACCTAAATTTTGCAGGCTGCTATAGGAACATATCATTGTCCGCTCAACAAACACGTACAAAGTGAGAATGTGCCATAATATTACTGTGCCCCTATGAAATGGACTACTCAGATGTAGAAACTTAAAGGCCTCCCTTCACTTCCACTAAATGAATTCCACTGATCTCCATGAATTTACATTACCATAGATATGAACTAAACTGGATCTAAAATCATTGTAGGCAGAGGGATCTGTTGGCTATAACAGGTCATGTCCCAGCTCAACCCCTGAAAGCTGCCTTTCTGACAACCTGCACTGCTCATCATTACTCCTTCACCTTCTAAAATGCCATCACTGAAATGGGCAAGTTGAGAGGCCACGGAGAACATACTCCAGTCTACAAGATGCAGTGAAAAATTATATAAAGAAATGCCAGATCAAAAAATATAAAGTCCAACTCCTTTTGAATCATGGTGCTTTACTTAGAGACTGGCTTCTTTTGTAATAAAATATTCCTGAAGTTCACTCCTCAAGAGCTCTCTTTTGTTCCCTACTGTTAGCTGCATATTGGCTATAGCTCAAAGATTTGGGTCTTTATTTACATTCATCACTGGCAAAACAACACAGACCTAATATCTAATCATAGCAGATTAAGATCTTCTTGTTGAAACTCCCTAAATTTTGCAAGCTACTGTGGAAACATATTCTTGTCTTCTTAGCAAGCCCCCAGAAAGTGGAAATTGGACCATAGGTAGAGACTAGATACCATATACAAAGGGTGGGCTATCTCATATTGCATCATTTTATACCCAAGTGACAGATCCAGAGGAGTCACAGATATCTAAAACTGGCCTTTGTTACCCAAACCCAGAGTGCCAATGCTGGAGACAACTGGTCAATTCCAACTCATCCTGGGAGGATTTCGGCCTATAAAAGAGGCTGTCTGCAATGTCAGAGTTTCCTTGGCTGACTGAAGCGCTGCATCTCTACATGAGCAGCAGCAGCATCAATGCATTTTGGCTGTGCTGAACAGGTGCTGGAGAACACCCACCATCCTGGAGTAGGGACATCTTCTGAGCCCTGTGAGCATCTGGGTTGGGAAGTCCTCCTTTCACTGTTGCTGGCATGAGCCTGCAGGGCAGCCTTCCATGTTAAATGTAATGAGATGCTGATTTCTTTAAAACCTGGCAGAGTACTTCGGGTCCTTCATTGAACTGGACCCTGAGTGACCATTCTCCTCACTGCACTTGCTCTCCACTTTCTCAGCCTGGTGCATATGCCAGACAGATAAACTGCATACAAGATTGTTCTCTAACACAATTCAGACAACTATCTTCAGTAGCTTAAAAAATATCATAAATAGGCCTTTGTTATTAAAGCCTGACACACTTCATCTGAAAGAGGAATGATTGGGAGTGAATGAACAAGCAAATAAACCATCTGTCGAGAGGTGGCAGGGAAATGGCAGGGACATGGCAGGGACACAGAAGCAGACAGAAGTCTCTGTTAACACCAAAAGCAAGCAGAAGCTTTTGATGGCTCTTTGTTGCAAAAATAGGGCCACATATACCTCTTCCCCTGGGAGTGTGCGACAGACTGGGGACAAATCAATGCCATCTAACCTGACACCTTTGAGGAGAGATGTCTGTATCTGAAACGGCATCTCTGTAAGCAAAGGAGAAAATAAAACATTTCTAAGACACAGATGATATCGTTTTATTTGCTACCATCTGCTTCATCCCAATTCTCTGTCTCTCTGTCTCTTACCATCCCTTCAGCTCTGCCTAGCAGGGTAGCCAGAGCTTTACATTTTCCCTGCTTGCATATAGGGCACAATATGGACCAGAGAAAGAATACGAAATGCATCCTGAAACAGCTTCCTCATATGTGCCCATCAGCAAGGTCCAAGTATTTATTGATAGCTTCTACCTATCCCACCTCACCATTCTTGTAGTCCTACATCCCTTCACCCTCTGCAGTTTTTCATCTTGCTGGATTCTGCCTCTTCAGCACCTACTGATGTCTAGTGAGAACCAGCTGTGTGTTCAACAGTTGCTCACAACCTGGTTTTCATCTTTCAAGGGTGTCTATTATCACCTCCTTTCCAGATTATGCCCCTCACTCCCCCTTTATATTGCCTATCCTGAGAAGTGTATTGATGAAATTTCAAGTAAACATCTTGCCTTTGCCTGTTGGGTTCAACATAATTATTCAGGTCACTTGGAAATAAGAAATGAGAGGAGAGATGAAATAGGTCTGAAGACCCAAACACTGCCAGGCAGTTCCTAAAATGGCTTGGAAAAATGCATGTGTGCACATATATTAAGGGCTTGGTATATTGCTGTCCCTATTTTGGTTCACTCTTCCACCTGCTAATTAATTTTAAGAGCCCATTAGGGAGCTCACAAAGCCCCAAAACAGCCTGATGTTCCTGTCACCTGATACACTTGTCTCAGTATCTGCTCTGCTCTACAAACCCTCCCCAAGCCTCAGCTCTAGTGGGGGCACCCACATGTCCAGCAACTCTGCAACATTTTTACCCCAACAAGAACCCTACATGCTGTCAATCCTGCACCACCCAGCTCATACCCACAGCTCTTGGCACTCTGCACTCTCTGCCTCACAGGTGGTGAAGGGAGAAGAGGGCAACCACCGTGTCACAGCCAGCTGCTCCTCCTTGCAAGCTGAGCAAAGCATCCAAGAGGCGTTTTCAGCTCCTCTCCTTCTTCCCAAATTAGGTGATGAAGGGGAAGAGGAGTCGTGAGGACCTAAAATGACAGGATAGGGAGGAAGATTTCTTTGGGTTTCCAGTGGGTTTCTGTTCTCCCTCCTCAAGGCAACTCCTGGGGAACAGCACTTCCTCCCCCACCAGAGCCAGCCAAGGAAGAGAACAAGGTGGTAGAAAGCTGTGGAAAGGGTCTTTCCTGAGAAGGAGAAAAAGGTGTTCAATGCTAAGTGATCTCCAGAGCTATTTGAATATTTTCTATTCTCCTCCAGTGAGCACTGGCACCATGTGGTCTCGGATCAGGCAGAAAAGGTGCCTTTTACAGAAATAACTGTGAAATGATAGGAAAAGCTGAGGTCTTCACTGAGGCAATGGTGTGTGGCTGTACATACTCAGACAGTACAGCTTTCTGGTGGCAAGGGCTGGGGGATGTGGTCCTCCCTGGAAACTTTTCAGAGCCAGCCTTTCAGATGTGCTCCATCCCACAGGGGCAGGGCACTGACTTAGTGGGGTGATGCCAGGGTCTTGAGCACCCCATCAGTCCTTTGCCATAGCGAACACCTCCATGAAGTTGTCCTGGGCTTGTGCAGCTCAGAGCTGACACTTGGAGCATCACAGAGGCCATGAAGCATCACTGAAATAAAGGCTCCCTGCTCTTCCTGCCCTTATCCTCCATCAGCTGTACACTCCCTCCTGAGCTGCTTCTCCTGTGCTGCATGCTCCCAGAGGCTCATAGCTCCCCTGTGCTGGCAGATTTTGATCTGGCTCTTCCAGTTTTGTTACATTCCCATCTGAAACACAATAATCACAGCAGGTGCTGTAGCACAATCTGTCACATGGGTTGGCAAACTGTGGATCCTCACATCCTGCTGGGCAGAGGCTGCATCTGTGTCTCACAGGGTAGAGAAAGCCACTCTGTGTCTCACTACTGCCATGCAACTCCTTTGCATAGAGCTTTCATCATCTTTGGACCATATCTTGGTGGCTACATTTAAGCAAAACTGCGTCTGAAGCTGCTGGGAGTTTTCCCTGTAGAAAGTGGGATTTTTCCATAACTTTCCACACATTTCAAAGCAAATATTTATCCAGCCCAGGTTGAACCAGACTGGTCAGGTTAGGGAAACCCTGACTTTTCATGTCCCTCTAAAGAGCATTCCTGCATACCTTCTCATACCAGAAAAAGAGATTCTTCCTTCACCCCTGGGGGCATGGGAGCAATCTTACGAAGCTAACAGAGAAAAAGAAAGGTTGTCTTTCTCTCTCTTCTCTCTTTTTTTTCTTTTTCTTTTTTTTTTTTTTTTTTTTCCACATAAAGAAGAATGGACTTGTTAGCAATCATGGGGTTTCCTGGACAAGAATGCAAGCACCCCAAGCATGTCATCATTGCCCCATAGCTGCAGAACCCAATTAGATTAGGGTTGTACTGGCTGCCAGGATAGAAGGCAGGATTGGGAGGTACTGGAAGGTTTCCAGGCAATTTTCTTGGAGAAAAACCCAGTGTGACTGCAGCACTGCTCATTTGTCAGAAAAGATCAGCTCTGCAGATGTCATCCTACAGGAATCACAGTGTAGGTCCTTCACCCAAAAGGATGAAGGTAAAAATTGCCTACTTAATCAGAGTGAAACATGCATTGAAAATGGCTGGAGATGCATTACCACAATTTCTCCATCCCAGGGAAGGACATGACATCTCAAAAATATCTCCAGTATGTGCAGGCTGCATCTGTACAATGAGACAGTGGTTCTCCATGGTGTAGCCTGACAGGAATGGCTGCTGGATTTCAAGGGTGAAGTCTGAGAGTTGGTGGTGAACAGAGTGAGCAAATGACTCTGTGGCAATCTGTTACCACAGTAAACAAAATTCCTTCTCACCCTACCCAGCACATATAACCCCCTTGCTCCCTCCAGCTCGGGGTGAGAGAAGAGGCCAAGATTGCCATTTAAGGGAGGGGTTTTTGTGTTCCTGCTGATGAATCTACCAGAACACCTCTTATTTTTTGCAAAGACTCACACAGAGCCCATCTGCATTTTGTGCAGAGGAGTTTGTTTCAACATATCAGAAGTGCTTCACAGCCTCCAGGAACCCAATAGTGCCTCAAAGACCCTCCTCCAGAGGAGCTACAGATCTCCAAAGCAGTCCCTACATGACACGCTGGCTTGGCTTCTTCCCTGCCCCCCTCACAGCTCCTGATTCACTTGCTCACAAGCAGATTCATGTTTTCCTGCTATTTTTACACACAACAGTCATCCTGGTTGTGTGCTGGGGTGCATGATGCACACTAACATGACCTGACATCCTTCCTCACATATGTGCATATTTGACTAAACCTTGGGTCAATGGAGGGAAAAATCACACAGGCTAGCCTTTTGAGTGTCAGGTAGGCATTGATCTACAGGGATATTCTATTAGGATAACCTCATGTGTGTATTCGCAAGCCATTGTTTGATGCTCTGTTATGTCTGGATGAACAAGACATTCAAATTAACTTAAAGGAATTTATCCATATGGCACTGCAAATCCTAGTCACAGGAAGGAAACAATGCATAGAAAGATCACAGCCAAATTTTTCAGTGATGACCCCTGATGCGGGGTGCCTAGCATCCAAATTTTTCCTGTGGTGTTGATATGATTTTGTTTCCCTATTCTGTTTGCATTGAGGACTTTGCTATTTACTGTATTTTGAATATAAAGCTCCAATTAATGTCAGTAGAACTTCTGCTTGCAGATAAGGGAGGAATATTAAATAGATCTGCAGTGCAGAGAGAGATGATATTTTAGTTCCTTTCATGCATTCGAGTTAGAAAATAACACTGTAGTTGGTTGGTGCCTTAAACTCCCAGAGATTTCAAAGTACTCTGCTCAATATCCAGGCAGAAAATTTCCCACCGCTGAAGAGAGGTTCTTCCTGGTGTGGGGATCATTGGCTAAGCCTGACAGTGGAAAGGAAAACTAGCACACTACAGATGAACTAGAGTAGAAATATAGAAGTCTTTCCATGCCCAGGTAAACAGGCAGGAGTTCCCAGCGTTGGCAGCTGCAGCAGAGACAGTGGGGGGCTGAGCTGAGGGCACAGGAGCAGAGTACAGCAGTCCATCTCAGGCAGAGGTTTGTAGAGATGATCAAACATTTTTTGCCTTAATGGGTAATGAGCATGGAAGCATTTATCAAATGTGTTTTTTTTTTTTTTTTTTTTTTTTTTTTAAGATCTCCAGTGTCCCTCACTGGATATGTAAGGGAGTAATTCATATTTTTTTCAAGCACTGAAATTGAAATAGCATTGGACTTCTATATGACTAGAAGATGAACATGCATTTCCAAACACCCTTATTGTTGACCCTGCATTAGTGCAATTTATTTGAACTGAAGACTTTGTCTGGAGCAGTTGGGATGTACTTTTAAACAGTATCACCTTAAGACTACATTCACCTTGGTTTACAAAGCATTCTCTGTGTGCTTAGTTGTGGAAATCTCCACCATAATGAGTAGTTGGATCTGTTTTTGTCTTCAAACCTCATTTCAGGAAGTAATCTGGGGCTTTTCGTGCCTGCTCCCACTCACAGCAGGACATTCTCACCCTCCTTTGAGAGGCAGAAAATCAGAGGAAGGCAACATTTTGGTGATAAGCATATGCTGGCAGGAACACTGCTATAAAACTTGTAACAGAGACTTTAAGCCAGTGTCATAGCAATTAGATTCACAGCATCTATCAAATTATAATTCCAGCAGCACTGAGGGTGAGAGAGCTTGTCACACAGAGCCTGCACCTCTTCCCACCTCTCCAAACATTTTTTTGCTGGAGCAGTTTGATGGGTTGAAAGAGAGCTTGATATGGCCAGTCACTCCTTTAGAAAGTTAAGACAAATACTTACAAGTGTGCTGCATTAGTTGCCTACAAATATCCTTCTATCCATCTAAGCATCTGCCTTTAGTGCTGTCATGGAACATGAGTCAGCCACGAAAGCTGAGGGGGCAGGGAGATGGCACTTTCTGCTGGAGGGGCAAGGGGCTGAAAGCAGCCGCGGCTGTGCCGGGAGAGACGCGGTGTGGGCTGTAACAAGCGCGGAGACGGCAGCAGGAGAAGCACAGCTGCCCCAGCGCCGCTGGCAAGGGGTCTTCAATGCCCTAGCTCTTCTCCCTGACACCCCAACCCCTCCAGCCCCTGATGGGGCCAGGAGGGGGCTGCCCAGCTGCTCCTGGGGCCCAGTGGGGCAGGTCATAGTGCAAAGAGCCGAAGAAGAGGATGAGCCGTCTGCTATAGCAGGGAAGGAGAAGCTGGTGAAGGCACCGGGGATTGCTGCAATGCCACAGCAGCTCCCCGGGGTCTCTGGGCTGCTGACGTGTCCTCCCCTTTCGGGCTGCCTTAGCATAATTCTGCAACTGGCTGTTTCTTTGCAGCTACAAACAAGGGAGAAGTCCAAACAAACTACAGTAGAAACAAAAGCGCAAGTGCAAAGCGAATGGGAAGGGCTTAGGGGCAGGGCAAGTGCGCAGTATCTCACTCCACCGAAAAAGAGAAGGGAGCAAGAGGGGAGGAATCAAGAAAAGCATAATGAAATCACAAGGAGTTGGGACACTTCTGGGCAAAACATGTTGCCCAGATGAATTAAAGAGTACATCAGCAGGTTTCTACTTCTGAGAAGTTTTTTGATTTTAGCAACATTGCCTGGGTCAGTGTTTTAAACCACATTTATTAGATCCTTGAGCAGTAGGAAAATGCCTTGAAAGTCATGAAAGTTTTTTCTTTGTTTGGCTTTTCATTTTATTTTATTTTAATAAATGGTAGGTTCTTTCAATTTGCCTGCTGGTTTCTGAATCTTTAGGGCCTATTTAATTTGCATATTCATGTTATCTTATGCAATGGTTCAAGCCTTTTAAAATGATTTTTTTAATAAAAGCTTGGATTTTCCCAGAATCAAATTCCAAGTAATGGCAAAATGCTGAATATTGTTATGGTCATGATAAATTAGCAAGCTAAAGTTAATAAGAATTTCCTGATAAAGAGCAAGTAATTAACAGACTGACTACAGCAATCACGTTTTATATGCTGTTGACCAAGATGTCATTGTATGTTCTTTTTATGTGCCCTTAGTGTGGCCTGACTATATTAATGTATGCACAGATCCCTAGTATTCTGGAATTTGGGAGTTAATCATATGCTGAAGTAGAATTACAATAATCTGGTGAACTTGTCATATGGCCTTTCCCTTTAATTTATTTATATTTCTATTTATTTTTAATTTAATTTGTTTTCTCCTTGAGAATCCCCGTAAGAAGGTATCAGATTGGAGTATTTGTATAGGGAATATTGTGTGAACTCAGCCTGCATGTCTTACAGACCTCTGGGAAATATCCTTTGGTAAGCAAGTAACCATTCTTCAATGGTTTGAATTTTTGTTTTATTTTTCAGCTGAAATTCTTTTTTCCCCACAAAGCAAAGCAAACCTTTTTGTTTAACCAGAGGACAAGTGTCTTCCCCAGTGCAGCCTTTTGAGTATGCTAAGGAAGTCAGCCAGTTCCAGAATTTTGTGGTGTCTGAAAGGCAACCATGGGCACATCCCATTGATTTAGAGAGGAATCAGAGAGCTAGGAAGGAGCGGGGGACTAATGTTGTGTGACATGATACCTACTGACCCTAATTATCAACTTCAAAGCAGCTCATGGGTAGTGGAGTTATTGCCTCCCAGCAGACAGATGCTTCTGACTTATCTCAGCCCTGGCTACAGCCCCAGTTGATGTCAGCATCATTTTTACAGACTACAAGTCAATTAAAAATAATGTCAGGGATCAGGGAAGGAAAGACAGTGGGAGAAAGGCCAGTGGAGCCATCAGCATTAGTGGAAGGATGGCTAGAACTGGAGGGCAAACTGGAGCACATTGAAATCCTTTGGGTAAGGGAGGGGAAACTCCCTCCTACTCTGCCTTGGGAGTGCGGGAAGGCTGGCAACACCTGAAAGAAAGAACACACAGGAGACTGGGAGTATGACACAAATTTTTAGAGTGGTGCCTGGGGGTTAGCAGTGAACAGGACCAAATGTCACATCAGTGTGACATTCCAGAAATGGGCCAGTATTAAAGGAGGCAGCTGAGTTTCACAGTATGTTTGCAAATTGAGTGAGATGAATAAGCTTGGGCTGGAGGGTGAAAGAAGATTTAAATTATTTGTGGAAGGATGAAAGTTCTTCCTCACAGAAGTTCAGGACATAAAGGCAAAATACAGCCTAGTGCTAAGAGGCACTGGGAAAGAAGCTGTCCATCCTAGCTGCAGTCCAACAGGGAGACTTCAACATCAGTGAGAAGAAACTTACTCTGGTGGGTTTCCTCCTTGTTGTTTGTTTATTTGTTTAAAAAGAGGGAGATTTTTATGCACTTAGTTCTTCACTGATGTCTTCCAGTATCACACAGGAACATATGCAGATTCTAATCCAGGGATATTGTAGATCAAAGTGGTGCCCCAGCTGCTGTATCCTATCAGATACAGCTCTTGTAGCAGGACTCTGGTTTTCTCTTTTCAGAAAATTTTCCATCAATTAAAACAAAACAGATCAAGAAAAACAAAAAATGGAAGAAAGTGCTGTTATTAAAATAAAAACTTCCTCTTTGAGCTCATATGCCAAGGGACATCCAGCAGCCAGCATGGTAGAGTGAAGCCTCTCCTTACCTTTAGAGACAAAGAAGCAGTGCCATTTCTCCGCACTAGGTACTCGCTTTCCATCCCTCTAGCTTTAAGAGCTACCTGTGTAACTGTGTTACAGTGTCTCTACCAAGAAACATAACATCAAAGAGGATTTTGGGGCTCTGAGAATGTGACTGTAAGAAATTTGTGCCACTGTCAGGATGCCTCTTTGGGCCACTGAGCTGCTGGAAATGTCACTACAAGCAGCTGTATTAATCAAATGATGGTGAATACCCTATAACTTGGACATTCCTGTAGCTTCCCTCTTTCACTGCAGCTAGTTTAATTCTGATGTTGCTAGGATATGTCATCTTAGAGAACATAAACCCTACAAAGCCCTCCCTGACAAGAGGATTAGAAGAGTCTGCCTACCAGTGGATTATGTATGTGAAAGAAGAATAAAATCGGACATAAAATATTTTATTTCTGGCTAAAACTGTAATTCTGTGGATGAAGAGATGAAATGGTCAGGGTGGCTTTATCTGTTGTGCATCCCCAAACAATAATGCTCTGCTCCAGCTGTTCTCTCAAGACACAACTCTGCAGAAAGGCAGTGGTGGTTTAGGGAACACCACAAACTTCTCTGTCATCTGATTAAAAGTAGACAAATACAGAGTAAACGTAAGTACTCACTGCTTGACCTAGGTAACCTTATTTCCCATTTATTCAGAGTCAAGATTCACGTGTTTTTAGAGAATGAGACATTTCACTCTAACATGGGGTGGAAATTGTGCCATTGGAGTACCATGCCAGAGAGGTCCAACTCCCTTTGTGGGGCACTCCACCAGCCTTTCCCAGTCTGGCAAGGGTGAGGCAATGCAGAAGTTGTGCTTGCTCATGAGTCCTAACTACATCAGCAGAGCAAATACACAGACACTCCACATACATGTGTACACATACACCTGTAGAGGAGACATACACTTATGTACACATATATAAACCCCCGACAACATAGGACCTCTGTGTATATGTGTGTATGTATATAAGCTGCTCCTTTGTTGTTTTATTCATTTAACAGATTTAGGTATCTCAAATTTTATGATAATTTCCCCTTTAAGCATTGAATATGTCATTAGAGAAAACCTGCCTATACCCATTGGGCCTTTTACCTCTTTCTCAATACCATCTAACTGCTCAAACATTAAATTGGTGCATTCCAACAGTCAGTCTTGAACTTGACATCTGTATGTGGACCAGTGCGACTCAGGTAACTAGGATTCAGCAGGAGTTCATGTCTGTGCTGATTTTGGCTGGGGTAGAGATAATTTTCTTTACAGTGGCTGGTATGAGGCTGTGTTTTGGATTTGTACTGAACACAAGGTTAATAATAAAGAGATGGTTTTGTTATTGCTGAGCAGTGATTACACAGAGCCAAGGCCTTTTCTGGTTTTTGTACTGCCATGCTGGCAAGGAGGCTCAGGGTGCCCAGGAGGAGACACAGCCAGGACAGGTGACCCAAACTGACAAAAGGGAGGTTCCAGACCATCCAACATCATGCTCAGTATATAAAGTGGGGGAGGAAGGAGGAAGGGGAGGACATTTGAAGTGATGGTGCTTGTCTTCCCAAGTACCCATTACACATGATGGGATCCTGCGCTCCTGGAGGCGGCTGAACACCTGCCTGCCTAGGAGGAGCTGTGAACTAATTCCTTGCTTTGTTTTACTTTTGTGTGCAGCTTTTGCTTTCCCCATTGAATTGTTTTTATCTCAACACATGAGTTCTCCAGCTTTTACCCTTCCGATTCTCCCCCTGATCCCACTGGTGAGAGAGTAAGCAAGCAGCTGTGGGGGGCTTAGCCTGGCTAGGGTTAAACCACAACCAAGTCACTGCTCAGTGGCGTGTAAATGCGTTCATACAGATATGCTTATACCAAAATTAATGGGATTAAATGAATGGATTGCCACACTGGCTGGTCAAAACCATCTTATTTAATCCATGAAAGAGTCAAATAAATTGCTTGTAAACCTAGCAGGAATATTGTGCATATCCAAGTCATGTGTTTAGCCTGGGCATAACTGTTGGAAACCAGATAGAAATCTCCCACGACCCCGTGCACACAGGCTTAGCAGTAAAAAGAATGCAGGGTTTGGTTTGAAACCCTTGGAGAAACTGAGATACACAAAGTCACATAGACATGAAGTGGGAATGTAAGTTTTAGTTTTAGGTTAGTAAAAATATGCCTTAAGTGCCTTAAGCAAATAAGAGACTGTATTTGTTAATAGAAAAACCCTAAAGTCCAGTTTAAAGTTCAGGAGCATTACCTTTTACAAAGTTAACTAAGTCCCAGAAATAATATAAACGTAATATAGTATTGCTAANCTGCCTGCCTAGGAGGAGCTGTGAACTAATTCCTTGCTTTGTTTTACTTTTGTGTGCAGCTTTTGCTTTCCCCATTGAATTGTTTTTATCTCAACACATGAGTTCTCCAGCTTTTACCCTTCCGATTCTCCCCCTGATCCCACTGGTGAGAGAGTAAGCAAGCAGCTGTGGGGGGCTTAGCCTGGCTAGGGTTAAACCACAACCAAGTCACTGCTCAGTGGCGTGTAAATGCGTTCATACAGATATGCTTATACCAAAATTAATGGGATTAAATGAATGGATTGCCACACTGGCTGGTCAAAACCATCTTATTTAATCCATGAAAGAGTCAAATAAATTGCTTGTAAACCTAGCAGGAATATTGTGCATATCCAAGTCATGTGTTTAGCCTGGGCATAACTGTTGGAAACCAGATAGAAATCTCCCACGACCCCGTGCACACAGGCTTAGCAGTAAAAAGAATGCAGGGTTTGGTTTGAAACCCTTGGAGAAACTGAGATACACAAAGTCACATAGACATGAAGTGGGAATGTAAGTTTTAGTTTTAGGTTAGTAAAAATATGCCTTAAGTGCCTTAAGCAAATAAGAGACTGTATTTGTTAATAGAAAAACCCTAAAGTCCAGTTTAAAGTTCAGGAGCATTACCTTTTACAAAGTTAACTAAGTCCCAGAAATAATATAAACATAATATAGTATTGCTAACATTGCTAGACAGAATAGATAGGCTCTATGTGTAGGCCTTGTGTAAGAAATGACGACCATTGTCACACAACTGTATTAGATCAGGATAAGTGCAAAAAGACAGTAATAGCATCGTGTTTGTAATGGCATCTTCATAAATTGGAAGATTTATGAATATAATGCATTGTATCAGGGGTGCTGCTGTTGCTGCTTCTGCTTGGGACATGGGGACTCTATGCTAGAAACCTTTTGCATGATAGCACAGACTGTAACACTCCACCTTTGTGAGACTGATCTAGCCATATAATAAACTACTTTACACCAAGCAGCATCCTCTCTTGTTCCTCAGTTGGCCTGCCAAACTCGACACTTAACTCCAAGTTTTCCTTCACAGCAGAACTCTCCCCTCTGTGGCACCCCTAACACTTGGGGGAAAGTCAGTGTATTGGTTTAGCATAAATGGTAAGAAAAAACAATTGTTAATCTATTTTGGAACTAACAGCTAAGCTGGCTAATTAGGTAAAAGGTGTAGGTACACCCTCTGGGACACTGCTTAAAAACAGGAATCTTGGGAGACCCGCCCTCTTTCCGGGACTCCGAACCATGAGGTAACACTGCGGCCGGGCCGGGAGGGGGCCCGGTCCTCAGGGCCCCGGGAGGCCCCGGGAGGCCCCGTGAGCCACGACCGGGCCGGGAGGGGGCCC